>OX336380.1:46407320-46642089 GCA_946902895.1 Fragum fragum | reverse complement strand
TTATTGGGACAACGATATTTCACAAATACCACTCATATATATTTTCAAATAAGGAAATCAGAGATACCAAACTTTGTGTAAAACTTGAGTAAATTTACGTCAATAATAATGAAAGAAACTCATAACATTCTTTATTATATTGTAATTAGCTATTTATTGCTTGCCTGAAATGTGTGTATGCGAGTGTATATGTGTATGTGTATGAATACACACATGTTTGTACACTTATGTTTATATTTGTGTGTATATGTTTATATATAAAATGTATGTCTTTCCATAAGCAAACATTTTAAGTGGCTCCTGAGCGGACGGAATATCTTGAGTCACACTTGTCACAAGCAGTTTATTCCTTTTCTACAATGTTCTCTCACTTATAAATTCACTTGGACGTAAAAACCAGTGATTGAACGGAAAAAAGGTTAACTTATCTGCTTATGTTAAATGCTTTCTGCCCCTGGTAAAAAAGTATGTTGTTTACAGCCTGTCCAGGAGCAGCACTACTCGGTTATGACGTTTGAATTGATACACTTTCTTTATACTTACTTATACTTTCTAGACTGTAAATAACTCATTGCAACCTGACTAAGTCTTATTACTTTCTGTATTCATATACGTATATAGCTGTTCCTGGTTAGAGTGCGTACTGTGTGCAACCCGAACCGATACAGCATTGTTTGTTTATGCCGTAGTATGATATGTTTTATCTTTACTTTACATACTATTTTGAAAATTATTAATGTTCTTTTTCTAATGGGGCTGCCTCTTAACAGAAAGCATGTTGTGTTCAACCTGGTCAGGAGCAGCACCTTTCAGCTATGATGCTAATATTGATACACTATGTAATGTTTATCTATGTACTATGCAACAACATGTAAACAACTCATCTTGTAACACTATACTGTTCTGTAATATCTACATTGCAATGCTGATAGAGCCGTTTCTGGTCAGAAGACATTTTGAGTGCCACCTGATCTTAGGCAACGCCATTTGAATGAAAATGTATGTGTGATACACATAATACTTAAAATCTGAACTAAGCTAAAATCACTGACAAAATATCCATATAAAATATTTTCTTCTTTTGATATTGCTGCTCTACCCAGATTTCCTGTAGTATTCCACCTAATCAGGAGCAGCAGTATCTGTATCATGATACTAAGATTGATATTCTATCTTCATATACCATGTACTATGCTGCAGATAATTCATTCTATGACTGTCTTCTCAAAATCAAAGTGATAGATAAGCCTCTGACCAGAGGGTATGACACATGCCAACTGATCTGGACCAGCACTGTTTTTAACTGCTGTTCGAAATTTTATGAACTTTGCTAAAATTTGCTAATCCATTGTTGTTTCAGTATTTCATTCGTCGACAGTGTTGCTCAGCCCATACTGATGCATGTTTAGTGCCATCTGAACTGAATGAGCACTGTCAAGCCGTGACAACCAACACTCAAACACTTAATATGTTAACAGTTTGAACCAAGAGAAAAGACTGTAATGTGCTTTACTGTCTCTGATGGTGTAAGAAGTGCTGATTTAACCCATTACCAAACAAAAATATATAGATAGAGTAAACAATGGAGAAATGAGATAAATGACATTTTAAGAAAAGGAGAAATTGTTTATAACAAGCAGTTTTCCCTTCCCAAGAATTGTTTAACATTTTGTAATAGTATCAAAAAGTGCCACTAAATAGAAATGGATCTATATATGTCAATAAATACAGTGATGAGGTGATCTAGGTTCAGTGGCATGCTTTGTGCCACCTGAGCTATAGCGGTGATATATATATATATATTCTAAAGATGTTAAAAACTATTTTGCACCTATGTATTGCTATTGTTTTCTGTTTATATTTTTCTGTTTTATTATTCCCCAAACAGAACTGCTCAATACTGGGTGGCAATTTGCGAGCAACCATGTCTTATGTTACACAATCTGTTACCGATTACCAGTTGTTTAATTTTTGAAAAAAAATAAATAGGTTAATTGTGAATTGCAAGCAACAAAGTCTTTCTTTCAAACATCATGGGTTGAGAATATTGTTGAGGTCGAAGAAATTCGTTGTTACAAGCGGATTCTTCACTTGCCACAATGTTTTCCAAATTCTCATGGGGGTTTAGAAAGGCGTCAAAGTGCGAGTGTTGGTTGACCTCGTAAGTTTATACCGTAAACCATAATCCATTTGATTTTTAATATTATGAACAAGAAGCTGACTGATAGTGTTCAAAGCACATGACCGGATGGCAGATTGAGTGCTGCCCGGTCTGGAGCTGCACTTTTAATTATCTATAACGTTCAATGCCAGCTCCATGCTATTTCATGTGGCACTTTAAATGCCAGCTGAAACTAGAGCTGTCGCCCTCAAGGGCTGACGAGAATACCCCCACACCGCTAAAAAGGCTTTTCTATGAAGGAGGGGAATTTGAAGGGGCATTTTATGACCCCTTTTTAAGTAGGAGTGGAAAAGTAGCAATTGTGGATGTAATTATGTTTTCAGCTTCTCCCCCCCCCCCAACTCCATCCCCGTCCCCCCCCGATCGCGTCTTTCTTTTGCAAGTCTCACTCTCCAACACTTCTGACCCTTGAAAGCTATTTACTAAGTATTAGAGAGGACGGAATTGTTCAGTTAATTGTTAATTGTAAATGACTTACAGCGTTTTGATGTCAAAAATGTATATATATATACAAGATGATGTTACTTACCAAATTTGGTAACTCCCCTTATGGTTACTGAGTTTTGCAATTTTAAATTTTGACTACTCCCCCCCCATTAAAAAGTTCAAAATGGCATAACTCTGAAACTAACGACTGGATCAAGATGAAAATTGCAGGTGCACAACTTCATATGATAGGAAACAACCTGATAAAGTTTCAGCAAAATTGGTCAAAAAATGTGGGAGGAGAAGAGAACACAAAAATATGTCCACGGACGGACGGACGGACAGACGGACAACCTGATTCCAGTATACCCCCATAACTTCGTTGTGGGGGGTACAATTAAACTTTTTGTAAACAATTTAAGTGGCATTACTGAAAATGAGTAATGCAACTTTAATGTTTTGTTTAGTATATGTGCCAAAAAACATTACTTGATAGTTTGAGTTAGAATTGTGTTACTTTGAACCCTTTCATTAGTACATAATAACAAATATGAGGGTTCAAAGCAACACTGTTCTCAACTCAACTCAAACTGTGATTCAAGCCCCTCGTTTTCAGGGTAAATTAAACTTTTTGTAAGTAATTTAAGTGGCATTACTGAAATAAGTAATGCAACATTAATATTTTGTTTAGTATATATGCCAAAAACATTACATGATAGTTTGAGTTACAATTGCGTTACTTTGAACCCTTGCAAACTCCAAATGGCATGATTTTCGTTGAAATCATGCCATTCGGTGACCATCAGAAGAAAAAAGTAGTACATAAGTATTTTGCAATGGAAAGACTACTCAATTGCACTACCTCTGCATGTGAAATGTAAATAAGGATGTAATGGGTAACAAGAGTTGTCCGCGGACAACGTAGCTCGCCTATACGAGAGCTTGTCACAAAAACAGCAATTTTTTAAAAGTAGGTCAAACTCCAAGGTCAAGGTCACAAGGTCAAGGTTAATGGTCCCAAATGAAAGGTCTTGTCCAGATGTATCTATGTATGCAATATCAAGGCTGTAACTCTAATAGTGGCTGAGATACAGGCCAGGTTAAAGTTTTTCAAAAGTAGGTCAAACTCCAAGGTCAAGGTCACAAGGTCAAAGGTCATAGTCCCAAATGAAAGGTCTTGTCGAAAGGTATCTATGTATGAAATATCAAGGCTGTATCTCTGATAGTGCCTGAGATATAGGCCAGGTTAAAGTTTTTCAAAAGTAGGTCAAACTCCAAGGTCAAGGTCACAAGGTCAAAGGTCATGGTCCCAAATTAAAGGTCTTGTCGAGATGTATCTATGTATGAAATATCAAGGCTGTATCTCTAATAGTGCCTGAGATATAGACCAGGTTAAAGTTTTTCAAGTGAAGACAGGACGGGACGGGACGTGACGCGACGCCGACACTAGGGCTGTGACATTAGCTCCCCGGACATAAAGTCCCGGCTCGCTAAAAATGATTTTCAATTAAGCTACAAAGTGAAAGCAGAGGGTTAACAAAATGATGGGTCAAGAATGTTGCAAGCTTAACATATGTTTAACCCTTTCCCAAACAGTAAAACGTTAGGCTGGTCAAATTCAAAAGCTGCTACAGACCACAAAATGGATGTAAAAGAAGAAAGTATTTATGTATAATAAAACAAAGAAAATATTGAGGCAATAGGAGAAAATACTGATTGATCATCAGCATTTTATTCTTTTGCCTCAATGTTTTCCCAAGGCTATTCTAATAGGAACATCAAAACCCGGTTTTGTTTGGGAAAGGGTTAAATCCCTGGCATAAGGGCAGCACATTATGATACAAAGAAAGATAAGGAAAACATTACATTATAGTTTGAGTTAGAATTGTATTACTTTGAACCCTTGCAAACTCCAATAGGCATGATTTTCGTTGAAATCATGCCATTCGGTGACCATAAGAAGGAAACAAGAGCCATCATAGACAGATTATGCTCCCCGAATAAGTGTTTGTCACAAAATAAAAACTATCACACATTAAGCCCCCTTTTCCCATGACAGCTTTTTTGTACACACATTATTTATAGAATATGGTCTAGAACATCCAATTCATTACACATGTACAAGATTTCATTAAATTCTGCCCATTACATGTAGAGAAAAATAGAGAAAAACTATTTTTTAAAATTAATGCCCCTTTTTCCATGACGCAGCCTCAAATTAAGAAACGGAGAGAAATGTCTCTAGGTATTATCCCAGGGAGTTCAAATGTGAAGTTTCATTGAATTTGGTACAAGGGTTGCTGAGATCTGGCTGTGGACGGACGGACAGACGGACGGAAACACGGACGGACAGCGTGGTGACTATATGCTCCCCCGAATTTTTTTCGCGGAGCATAAAAATAGTACACAATTATTTTGCAATGGAAATACTACTCAATTGCACTACCTGTGCACTCAATTGCACTACCTGTGCATGTGAAATGTAAATAAGGATGTAATGGGTAAAAATGATTTTCAATTAGGCTACAAATTGAAAGCAGAGGCTTAACAAAATGATGGATCAAGAATGTTGCAAGCTAGACATATGTTTAAATCCCTGGCATAAGGGCAGCACATAATAATACAAGGAAAGATAAGATTGCTTGAAATAGGCAACATCAATTATGCACAGAACAGAACATTTGAAAAAATCAAAGTACAATAAACAGTATGTGAATCCTGTCTGATCATAAGTATGGTGGTCCGAAATTAAAAGAACTGAACAATATGTCATTCCTTTACTGGTTTTCATCGCTGTTGGAAAACAGTGCCTTCTTACACGGAGGCTCTTCCTGTTCCATAGATTCATCAAAGATGGAACTCAGCGATGCTATCTTCTGTTGCATTTTGGTCTGTGACTGAAGGAGATTTTGCTCCTGTTTCTTTAGGGAAACAACAGTCTTTTGGAGTCCAATATTGTTGATTTTGATTTGTTGAAGGTGGTATTGGATTTGCTGTTGTCTACATTTGTTTAAGTGTCGAACCTTTTCTATGATCTTAGCACCTTCCTCGCACTCGCCTTTACCAAGATGGTAAAGGGACGCTTTCAACTGTGTTTCAGTTTCATCAAAATGTAGTTGCAAAGCCTGTGACATTCTGTGACAGCAGCCAGGGGTTCTGGAGGTGGTGTCTCTACTGTCTGCTGCGTGGTACTCGGAGTAAGAGATATAGGTGTATACATTAGAGAACTTGTAGATGTCTGTGCCATTCTGTCATGAGCAGCAAAGGCTTTATCAGGTGATGTTTGGTCTGTGATACTCTGTGTGTGGCAGGTGTTTTTACTGGAGGTGAAGATGTATCCCGAGGTTGCTCTGTCATACTCTGTTTGGCAGGTGTTTTTACTGGAGGTGAAGAGGTATCCCGAGGTTTGCTGGACATAGTTGATGTATAGTATATAAAGAGTTAAATTAGTAATCACAGTCTTTAATAGGCAATTTTTTTTCAATAGTTTATTCTCAAAAGTCATTGTGTTTTTGTGATGATTTAAGTTAGTCTGAAAATAGAATGAGAGAATATAAAGAAAAGTAAACAAATAATGAAGTGAATTCATCTTTTGAAAATTTGCATATGAGCCACAAGTATGTAGTCCTGGTTCACAATCCTTGTTTATTGAAGACTGTTGGCGAATTGTCTGCTGAAATGAAATGCTTTTGGTTACTTCAATGTTTTGTGTTTCCCGACATCCAGTGAGCTTTTCTGAAAGGAATGATTCCCATGCAGTGAAAAAGAATGCATGACATTTAGCCACTACAGAAAATAAACATGGTGCAAATGAATGGTGTATGAGTACATAAATGATAGAATAAGTTAATAAAAATGTGCTATTTAGCATGGAAGCATTTATAGTATCCAAAGAAGATGCTAGATGACTATGAACGAAAAGAAATGTATGTTATTAATAGCTGATTACATTTGAAGAGGATAAGTATCCAACACCAACATGCAGTTTACACCTTATATACATGCCACACAATAGTATGCTATGACTACCTGTATATGATGTTCTGTAGTGTTACCGGGTACACCGCACACTCCCTAACCTATGCTTTAAATTGTAATTGTCCCTTAATTTTACACTACAACCAGTAGGCATACAAAGTTGAAATTTGGTATCTAATCTTCTGTTAAAGATGTTGCTTGTTTGTTTCTCAAACACATCTCGATAAAAGTTAATGTACAATTTGTTTCAGCATAGTTAAGGAGTGTTCTAGGAGGTATGTCATGAAACATTGCAGCTTCTTGGTTACAAACAATACACCACTTTATTATTTTACGTAAAGCCTGTTGACTTATCAAAACGGAACAGGGGGTGACTTTGACAAGAGTTGTCCGCGGACAATGTAGCTCGCTTATACGGGAGCTTGTCACAAAAACAGCTATTTTTTTTAAACTAGGTCAAACTTCAAAGTCACAAGGTCAAGGGTCATGGTCACAAATGAAAGGTCTTGGCAGGAGGTATCCATATGTGAAATATCAAGGCTCTATCTACAATAGTGCATGAGATATAGGCCAGGTTAAATTTTTTTAAAAGTAGGTCAAACTCCAAGGTCAAGGTCACTAGGTCAAAGGTCATGGTCCAAAATGAAAGGTCTTGTCGAGAAGTATCTATGTGTGAAATATCAAAGCTGTACCTCTAATAGTGCCTGAGATATAGACCAGGTTAAATTTTTCAAGTGAAGACGGGACGGGATGCGACGCCGACGCTGACACTAGGGCTGTGACATTAGCTCCCCGGACATAAGTTCCTGGCTCACTAAAATTAATTTGGAGATCAGACTGTTTCTTTATGTAAACAGAAAGAAAACAAAATAAAAAGAAAAGTGGTGTCTGAAGAAGATGCATTGTTTTTCTGAAGATGACTTTTTGTAATGTTTACCTCAATGGTCTACATGCAATAAAGGTACACAAACTATTTCCAGAGACACTTGCTCCTTCCTGATTACATTTGCTGGCTACAGACACAAGGTAGTACATGTAATACGATCCGAAAAGTTATGCCAACAAACATTGAATGTTAATTCAGATAAGATTTGTGTACAATGTAGTCCAGAAAATATTCAGGCAAAAGGAGAAAATGCCGATTATCTGCATTTTCTTCTTTTGCCTCAATGTTTCCTAATGCCTAATCTGATAGGGACATCAAAACCCTGTCTTGTTTGGGAAAGGGTTAACCAAAAGCACTCCCCTGAAATTAAGTGGCCCGGTCGGGGCTCGAACCCACAATATCCAGTCACCTGGAGATTAGAAGTTCGCCACCCTGACCACTGAGCCACGGAGGACCCTACAAACATTGTGGCAAACAGCAATTGACAAATTAGTCATCTTCAGCTGTACCCATTTTCTTGACACTTACACTCCCCCCCCCACACACACACACATTTCATGCGAAAATATAAAAATTCGCAATTTCCACCTACAATAACAACCCTACACACTATTCAAGCAAACATATAAATAAATGTTTTACTTACCAAAACTTCTATTTGGAACTGGAAAACTTGCGATATCCCAAGTTTTTCAAATTGCTTTTTTCATAAAAGGAACCGATTAGAAACACCGAGAGCAATTCCGTGTACACAGAGCGGAATACTGTGTGAGGAGATTATGACACAAAATTATATCCACGAAAAGTCAATATGAGCCTATGTTAAAGAAAACTGTGTGAGGAGATGATGACACAAAATTATATCCACGAAAAGTCAATATGAGCCTATGTTAAATTATTTACCCCCGGGGGCGGGGTCAAATTTGACCTCAGGAAATAAACCGTTCGATATTTTGTAAAGGTCAACAAGATGATGTTACTTACCAAATTTGGTAACTCCCCTTATGGTTACTGAGTTCTGCAATTTTAAATTTTGACTACTCCCCCCCCCCTTAAAAAGTTCAAAATGGCATAACTCTGAAACTAACGACTGGATCAAGATGAAAATTGCAGGTGCACAACTTCATATGATAGGAAACAACCTGATAAAGTTTCAGCAAAATTGGTCAAAAAATGTGGGAGGAGAAGAGGACACAAAATTATGACCACGGACGGACGGACGGACAGACAGACGGACGGACGGACAACCTGATTCCAGTATACCCCCCATAACTTCGTTGTGGGGGGTATAATGACCGGCGCTGATAGAAGTATCGCCGCCATATTTAAATGCAATATTCCCAAATTCAATTACATGTATTTTTAATATGCTCAAGGCTATATATAGTTGATAAGACATCTTCTAACATTTTCTTTGTTGCAGACAATAATTCACTGTTAAAACAAATGGACTTAGGCACACACCCTTTAAAAACGTTCGGAATTTTCATTGTTAAACTCGGTTAAGTGAGAAGAACGCAATAAGCGTGCAATAAATATAGGTTCAGGTCAAATTAATCACGTGATTTGCATTACACCGGTCAATAAGCACGACTATAAATAACTTCATAAAATGCTTATGCAGAAATGTTGTAAAAAACGGTCATTAAGTGATTGTGTCATCAAATGTCTGCATAGACTTACTCTTACCACAAATGGTATTCATTCATTCATTCATTCTCTTTATTTCCTCCTTGTGGAGATTAATTGAACATTTACAAATCAAGGTTTTACATTAAATCATAAACTAGAATATCTCATTCTCCGCGGTACATCGTAAAGCGGAGAATATTTGTCTAAACAGGTTGAGATGCAAAACCGGTTTGTCCGGTTGTGGTGCGGGGTTATAATTAGAGTGCATAAGAATAGTCAGTTCTACGTTGACCACAGCACGGTTAGCATCGTTTTTCTGAGCTGTTTTTTTCGGGCGTTCACCTTTAAAGAAGAAGTTATCTACTAGAAATATGGATGATTGCATGCGACAAGCGATACAAGAAGCCGTAAAAGAAAACGTCGAGGCTAGCAGACGAACTTTGTTGGGCGAAATTGGAACACTGTTTGAAAAGATAAGTGAACAGAATAATTCCTCCCAAATGTCAAGAATAAGCAGTTTAGTCTCTGTTGAGCAGCCAACTTTCAAGCGTAAGAGCAATGAGGAACAGTTTAAGAACAACGGCAAGATTCTATTAAAATTAAACGAGGTTCATGGAAATTTAGAACAAGAGAATTTGTTGGAGGCCAAGTCTAACGTTACAGAAGGTTTGCTTTTAATGTATCTTGTCAACAAGAATATAGCACATCGATATAATGTATATATATTTACGTCATTCCACATGGGAAGCCATGACTGAAATTTCTCTCATTTAAACGAAGTTGGCGAATAGCATGTGCAAATGAGTTATTCCTTCTAGTGAGTTATAGAAAGAAGTTCAACACGTCAAAATAGTTATTATTAAAAAAAAAAAAAAAAAAAAAAAACCCGGGGGGGATTATGTTCATTCTTATTACGATTAGCTCACCGCATAAGTATTTGTCATTCACTTGTAAAAGATATATTAAGTGGCGGCAGAGGTATTTTTGGCGCGCAGAGAGATTTTCTTGAAGATTACAATTCCATGGTTTCGTTTCAGCTATCAATATGTTGACACATCGACAGAAGCTAATACAGTTGGCCGACAGAAGTGAACTTGGTTGGCGTGTTGTGCAGGAGTACGAGTCCAATCCCCTAGCTGATGACTCCGAGGATGAGAAGAGGATGTTTAAGGCAGAGGCGCGGGCTACTAAAAAGATGAAAGCGGAGAGGGCTAAGAAAACAAAAACTAACAGGAACTGGCCATACAAGAGAGGTAATGGTAGTCAAGGACAGACTGTTGGTATACAGACGAGTACGGGATCATTACAGAAACCTGGTTTATGTTTCCAGTGTGGAAAGCCTGGTCATTGGAGACAGGAATGTCCCGGAAACGCTTCGAGTAACAAGATAAGTATTTGTTATCCCAAATTCTTTAACAACCCAGATTCTTATTCTACTGCTAAAGGATCTTCCCCTCAGACTCAATATGTAGATATTGATGGAATTAATGATGAAGTCAAAGGTAATACTAGTAAGTCAGAATCTAAGGTCATATCTCCAGTTGGAAGGTTAAAAAGGCATATTGACAAATGGCGATCAGTAAAGGGTAGTGACTACATTAAAGATGTAATAGAGAATGGTTATAAATTACCATTCAATGGGTTGCCACCTAATGTGAGTCTAGATAATAATAAGTCGGCAAGAAAGAACCCTTCGTTTGTAGCGACTGAGATTGAAAACCTTTTGGAAAAGGGTGTGGTTTCGATAGTGGATGAAAAACCTGTAGTTGTTAATCCCTTAACAGTAGCATATAACAAGAAAGGAAAGGCTAGATTGGTTTTGGATTGTAGACACGTAAATCAGTATATTCATCTTTTTAAAATTAAGTTTGAGGACACAAAAGTTGCAGTTAGTTTATTTGGTAAGGATATATTTGCATTTACATACGACCTGAAAAGCGCATATCATCATATAGACATTGCAGAATCTCATAAAACCTATTTAGGGTTTTGCTGGAATTACCATGGTAAGAAATCTTACTTTGTTTTCAATTCTTTACCGTTCGGCTTATCTAGTGCCGGACATATATTTTCCAAAACTGTACGTGTTATAGTAAAGTATTTGAGAGCTTTGGGACACAATGTCGTCATGTTTTTAGACGATGGTATCGGAGGTCACAAGGACTTTGAAAAGGCTTTATCTTCAAGCGAGTTTGTAAAGAAAACATTTTGCGAATTTGGGTTTTTGATTGCTGAGGAAAAATGTATTTGGATACCAAGTAAAGTGGTGACTTGGCTAGGTTGCGTGTTTGATTACGAGCATAACAAGTTGTTGGTTACAGAAGATAGAATCGATACGATAGAAAAATCTAGTGCATCATTATTGTTTCAGTTGAAACAATGTAATATTGGTATTTTGAGCGTTATGTTATTAGCGTCACTCGTTGGTCGAATCGTTTCGCTGCAGGCAGTTTTGGGTAATGTAACAAGGTTACGTACGCGAGAAATGTACAATTGCATCATATCAAGGGCAAGTTGGAATTCCCCCGTATTAGTATCCAAAGAGGCTGTTAGTGAAATTATTTTTTGGAAAGAAAGTGTAAGATTTTTAAATAGGCTTTGCAGAGCTCTTGATGAGG
This sequence comes from Fragum fragum, assembly GCA_946902895.1. Taxonomy (NCBI): domain Eukaryota; kingdom Metazoa; phylum Mollusca; class Bivalvia; order Cardiida; family Cardiidae; genus Fragum; species Fragum fragum. The sequence goes on along the minus strand of OX336380.1, from coordinate 46,630,367 downwards.
TGTTGATTTGTGATGTCAATGTCTTCTGTGACGCTAGCGCTACAGGTTACGGAGGTTATATAGAATTTCTTGATGAAAGTTCTATGTTTGAAATAGATGATACATCAGTTTTAGATTTTTCTCCGGTATTAGATAAGGTGATTGTAGGGAAGCAAGATTGTAGTAGGTCACCGGAAGTTGACTACGTTCCCCCGGAGGCGGGAAAGTTGTCTGGCGCCAAACGGACAGTGTGTAGTTTGCCCGCGGAAGAGGGTAAAAACTGGCTATTAACGCATAATGCGTGTCACAGTATGCCTGGAAGGGCAAAACGTGTAAAAGATAAACTGGAACAAGCTTTACAAAATGGATTGTTCGGTACTACTGTTGTAGGTAGTTGGCTTAACGAGGAGCAAACAAAAAGTTCTACATGGCGAGAAACGGAGGCGGTAAATCGGGTATTAAAAACCCATGTTGGTAAGTTAAGAAATAAAGGAGTAAAAGTATTCTCTGACAACAAAAATGTTGTGTCTATTTTATCAAGTGGTAGTAGGAAGTCAGAATTACACAAAATTTCTTTGCATGTTAATAAGTTTTGTGATGAGAATGGTATTAATCTAAGTACAGAATGGATACCAAGACTTCAAAATCAAATGTCTGATTATTTAAGTAGGTGTCACGATAGTGATGACTGGTCTATATCGAAGCGCTGGTTTAGTTACCTAAATAATTTATGGGGGATTTATACCGTTGATAGGTTCTCAACGCATTACAACAACCATTGCGAACGTTTCAACTCTAGATGGTGGGTACCGGGGTCGGAAGCGACTGATGCATTTACTCAATGTTGGAAAAGGGATAATAACTGGCTAGTGCCTCCACCAAGATTAATAACGGATTGTATAAATAAGATAAGAAATGATCAAGCGAATTGCACTCTTGTTATTCCGAAGTGGAAATCGTCTGCATTTTGGTCAAGATTGATCGATGACAGACATAATTTTAATCATTACATAAAAGCAGTCAAAGTTTTGCCTAAAGAAGGGTCGGTTAGTATTGGGAAGGGAAACAATGGTGTCTTTGCAAAAACACCATTGCCGTTTCAAATGCTAGCAATTAAAATAGCGTTTCGGGAATAATACATGAGAAGAGTGTATGTACATGTTTTTATCTCTTTAACAGGTATTAACCTAAAATCCAGTATCGAAAAACTAATGGTTAGCGAAGGGGTAGATGTAAAAAAAAACATGAAGATATTACAGATAAAATGGCTAGTTACCTGGTACAGTCTAAAGCGGACTCTACATATCAGAAGTATACCAACTGTTTCAAGCATTTCGACACTTTTTGTACAAGTAAGGGATTCCCTTCAAAACCAGCATCTTCTATCGTGGTAGCAATGTATCTGACTAGTATGCTTGATCAAGGCAAGAGTTATTCCGTGATATCCGCAGCAGTGTATAGTATTCAGTGGATACATTCTTTACATGGTTTTGGAAACCCAACGACCCACAGTATGGTTAGAAATCTGCTTGAGACCGCTAAACGTATCCGATCAACGCCAGTCCAGAAGAAAGACGTCATTGATTCTTCTATGTTACAGACTTTATGCAGTATATTTATGCCTACTAATGATATTTGTACAGTAAGAGTATCCAACACCAACATGCAGTTTACACCTTATATACATGCCACACAATAGTATGCTATGACTACCTGTATATGATGTTCTGTAGTGTTACCGGGTACACCGCACACTCCCTAACCTATGCTTTAAATTGTAATTGTCCCTTAATTTTACACTACAACCAGTAGGCATACAAAGTTGAAATTTGGTATCTAATCTTCTGTTAAAGATGTTGCTTGTTTGTTTCTCAAACACATCTCGATAAAAGTTAATGTACAATTTGTTTCAGCATAGTTAAGGAGTGTTCTAGGAGGTATGTCATGAAACATTGCAGCTTCTTGGTTACAAACAATACACCACTTTATTATTTTACGTAAAGCCTGTTGACTTATCAAAACGGAACAGGGGGTGACTTTGACAAGAGTTGTCCGCGGACAATGTAGCTCGCTTATACGGGAGCTTGTCACAAAAACAGCTATTTTTTTTAAACTAGGTCAAACTTCAAAGTCACAAGGTCAAGGGTCATGGTCACAAATGAAAGGTCTTGGCAGGAGGTATCCATATGTGAAATATCAAGGCTCTATCTACAATAGTGCATGAGATATAGGCCAGGTTAAATTTTTTTAAAAGTAGGTCAAACTCCAAGGTCAAGGTCACTAGGTCAAAGGTCATGGTCCAAAATGAAAGGTCTTGTCGAGAAGTATCTATGTGTGAAATATCAAAGCTGTACCTCTAATAGTGCCTGAGATATAGACCAGGTTAAATTTTTCAAGTGAAGACGGGACGGGATGCGACGCCGACGCTGACACTAGGGCTGTGACATTAGCTCCCCGGACATAAGTTCCTGGCTCACTAAAATTAATTTGGAGATCAGACTGTTTCTTTATGTAAACAGAAAGAAAACAAAATAAAAAGAAAAGTGGTGTCTGAAGAAGATGCATTGTTTTTCTGAAGATGACTTTTTGTAATGTTTACCTCAATGGTCTACATGCAATAAAGGTACACAAACTATTTCCAGAGACACTTGCTCCTTCCTGATTACATTTGCTGGCTACAGACACAAGGTAGTACATGTAATACGATCCGAAAAGTTATGCCAACAAACATTGAATGTTAATTCAGATAAGATTTGTGTACAATGTAGTCCAGAAAATATTCAGGCAAAAGGAGAAAATGCCGATTATCTGCATTTTCTTCTTTTGCCTCAATGTTTCCTAATGCCTAATCTGATAGGGACATCAAAACCCTGTCTTGTTTGGGAAAGGGTTAACCAAAAGCACTCCCCTGAAATTAAGTGGCCCGGTCGGGGCTCGAACCCACAATATCCAGTCACCTGGAGATTAGAAGTTCGCCACCCTGACCACTGAGCCACGGAGGACCCTACAAACATTGTGGCAAACAGCAATTGACAAATTAGTCATCTTCAGCTGTACCCATTTTCTTGACACTTACACTCCCCCCCCCACACACACACACATTTCATGCGAAAATATAAAAATTCGCAATTTCCACCTACAATAACAACCCTACACACTATTCAAGCAAACATATAAATAAATGTTTTACTTACCAAAACTTCTATTTGGAACTGGAAAACTTGCGATATCCCAAGTTTTTCAAATTGCTTTTTTCATAAAAGGAACCGATTAGAAACACCGAGAGCAATTCCGTGTACACAGAGCGGAATACTGTGTGAGGAGATTATGACACAAAATTATATCCACGAAAAGTCAATATGAGCCTATGTTAAAGAAAACTGTGTGAGGAGATGATGACACAAAATTATATCCACGAAAAGTCAATATGAGCCTATGTTAAATTATTTACCCCCGGGGGCGGGGTCAAATTTGACCTCAGGAAATAAACCGTTCGATATTTTGTAAAGGTCAACAAGATGATGTTACTTACCAAATTTGGTAACTCCCCTTATGGTTACTGAGTTCTGCAATTTTAAATTTTGACTACTCCCCCCCCCTTAAAAAGTTCAAAATGGCATAACTCTGAAACTAACGACTGGATCAAGATGAAAATTGCAGGTGCACAACTTCATATGATAGGAAACAACCTGATAAAGTTTCAGCAAAATTGGTCAAAAAATGTGGGAGGAGAAGAGGACACAAAATTATGACCACGGACGGACGGACGGACAGACAGACGGACGGACGGACAACCTGATTCCAGTATACCCCCCATAACTTCGTTGTGGGGGGTATAATGACCGGCGCTGATAGAAGTATCGCCGCCATATTTAAATGCAATATTCCCAAATTCAATTACATGTATTTTTAATATGCTCAAGGCTATATATAGTTGATAAGACATCTTCTAACATTTTCTTTGTTGCAGACAATAATTCACTGTTAAAACAAATGGACTTAGGCACACACCCTTTAAAAACGTTCGGAATTTTCATTGTTAAACTCGGTTAAGTGAGAAGAACGCAATAAGCGTGCAATAAATATAGGTTCAGGTCAAATTAATCACGTGATTTGCATTACACCGGTCAATAAGCACGACTATAAATAACTTCATAAAATGCTTATGCAGAAATGTTGTAAAAAACGGTCATTAAGTGATTGTGTCATCAAATGTCTGCATAGACTTACTCTTACCACAAATGGTATTCATTCATTCATTCATTCTCTTTATTTCCTCCTTGTGGAGATTAATTGAACATTTACAAATCAAGGTTTTACATTAAATCATAAACTAGAACATATTTTAACACAGAGTATATATACTACAAACGATTCGTAGCTACATTTTCAATTTTGATTCAGTTAATAAGGTCCATGATAACATTGGTATACAAAATGAACGCATTTCATACGTAAGAATAATTCTTCTGATTCGGACATTTTAGAGCTGAGGCTAGTTCCAAGCACCAAATTTAAAAAATCGGCGCTCGGGGCCAGCATCAGCTCGATTAATGCGTCTCTATGTATCGTTGAGGCTAGCGAATCAAGAAAATGTGTCTTTTATGTCTGAAATAGCTTGGCATTCGACGATATTGTGTTTCACTTCATCGATAAATAAACGATCACATTTCATGCACCTCCTAGGTTCATGGAAGGGGACAGTTACCCATATTTTAGCCATAAAGGCCAGTTTATGGGGAGGTAAACCCCTTCCATATAAAGAATATAGTGAACACGGAGATATGTCACTATGTAGGTTGATAAACCTATAAAAGTCCTTTTCCTGTATTCTAGCCAAAAAATCGCTTGTTTCACGAGAACGTACAGACGTATAGACAAAAAATGCTTCCATACACACTTCGGTGGCAAAAAACAGTGATCACTTAGAAACATATTCATTAGGAACGTTAAATTGTATTTGTTAAGCAAATTGCAAATATCTGGAATAAATCCTTGAGTAGGTCTGGTAGGGTTATAAATGTAATTCAACAATTTTCTAATAAACATTATCTTACAAATAGCAGTATTATTGAGGCTAAGAATCTTGTGTAAAAACATAAGCTTCTTTTTCTCAATTATAACTGTAATTCGGGAAAGTCCCAGCATCGACTCACACATGTCCGATCTTACTCGTACGTGAAAACACTGTATTCTCTTAACAATATAGTGTTGAATACGATTTAGGCTTTCAATGTCAGATTTACTCATGGTATTCCACAATTCGCACCCATAAAGTAGAATAGGAATAATCACGGACATATACAATTTTGCACATGTTAATGGATTAAGTATATCTCATCGTAGTCGTAGATCGGACATTGCATAGAAAGCATTCTTTGCTTTTTGGCAACGTTCCGAAATACGACTAGATAGTCTCAGGTTAGAGTCCTGGCGAATTCCAAGATGTAGAGTTGATTCAGACTGTTTTATAAATGCGTCTCCCAATATATATTGTCGGGGCTGACTATATCTATCATTGTTAAAAACAATAATATCTAATTATCTGGTTTCCTCGTCTTAACTTGTGACCCGTTATTATTTCATCTTTAATCTATCTTCCCTCGATATTATCATTTTTACTTATGCACTGTCTTCTGTTAACCATACTGTGTGTTTATATCATACGCGGTTTTGGATAAAGAGTTTTGTATTGTATTGTTTAAAAACTATGGCTTGCTGAAAAAGTGCGGCTTTAATTGGTAGGGCTTCTGTCTATTTATGGAATTTAGTGAGTGAACATTTGAAATTATGTTTCTCAGGTTTCAGAGGATCTTGTCCAATCAAATTCTCTTTTGGTTTTCCTTTATCAGATTTACAGAAGAAGTTTTAATAGGTTTGAAAATAAAGCTTACAAGGGTTGACCAAATTTGAGGTTGTGATCACATAAAGATGCAAGGGAAATTCTTTTTTGTTTATTAAGACTATTTTCGTTTTTGAGCAATGATATAAAAATCATAAGTTGGTAAACTATTAAAACTAATCGATAGGTAAATCAATGAACCCTGCCAACTATTCAGGATAAGAAAGTCATTGTTGAACAGGACAAAGAGAGCTGATTCAACTACACTGAAAGGAATAAAATGAAATCAAAATGGCAATTTCAGTGACAAACAATTATTTCATTGACAAGAAACTTTTTTGGACAGAGGTTGTATTCATTATCAGTAAAAAAAGTAGCTTTGACCGGAAAATTCAAAATAACCCAGCATTTTATAGCATGTCTGTTCACTGCCATAAAAGTTGTCTCTGATACGTTGCCCTTGCTTTATTTATAAGTGATTTGATATTTATCTGTTTCAGGTTGTGTCAACGTACTCAGGATTGCCGAGATCAGAAGTAAAGAAGTTTTTGGGAGGGTGTTTTAGTTGTCAGTGTACGGCATCTCAGACAAACGAAGCAAAGCCAAGACCTATTGTTGCTGATGAAGTCTTTTCCAGAATACAGGTAGGCTTTAATCATTTATGAATTAATGATCAAAATGCATAAAATAGGAAAAATGCTGTTTAAAGCCTTATCCGCCCTCCCAGGAAGAAAAAATAGATGAAATAATCTATCGCTAATTTAGTAACTAGAGCAAAGAATGGCCTTTTAATATCGGTATGCGAAAGCAGGGTATGGAATGGTGCTCTCTAAAAAGAGTTTTTTTGGTTTTTCTTGTCGATTTCAGTTTGTGTTTTTTACATTTTGAAATCGAGTCGAATGCACCGGAAATCTTCGCTAATCTTCGGCTTCTATTGTTTTATGCACATGTACTTACTTTTACGGACGATTTCGTTTACCTTCGTGAACTAGCTACTTGTTTAAATGGCAATCGAAAGCGTCATCACTGACGTCATAATTCTAAGTTAACAAACTTTAAATGGTGAGGGTCACATTTTAAAATATCGTAACTTCTTTAATGAATTGTAGCATTGCTGCGTAGAATTATGATGATTTCAATCGTCATATTCATTTATGCTTTTGAGCCTGGATTATAGTTTTCCTGTTAATTTTATAGTGTGTTTTGTGGGAAAGATACGACTTTAAGATTGTTTGCACAGATCTATAATTTTTTCCCATACAAACATTGTGGAAAATGTCAAATTTACTCGAATAAAGCAATTCTACACTATCTAAGAAATTAATTGTTTCAAATATTTTCTACATTGTACAAGATATTGATTACACTAGCAGGAAAATGAATTTCACGAAGTCGATATGGTCATCTTCAACCCATTTCACTTAAAACTACGCTACAATTTTGTCAATTGGTAATTCAAAGTTTTGAAAGAACCTTTGTTTGGTTTGAAACATTTAGACATGTGTTCAGAGTCATTATTGAAAAATAACTTTTTATTCTGACATTCATGCTGTGGAATTATCCCTCATGTCGACATTGTATAGCTGCTTATCCAGCACTCAGAGTAGTGTAGCGTTGCTATCCTTTGACGGCTCTTGTTTACTCAAACAGGCATTTTCATTATTTTTAGATTTAACCATTTTGTTCCTGCAATCCCTTGCAAAGCAGAAGACCATGAACAGTTTCCCAACAGCTGTGGCGCAGCAGACCTTGGATTCTGATGCGTAGAAGTAGAGTCCCCTGACCTTGAGTGGGTAGCATGCGCGGAGTGCCATAGGTGGTACCGTTCAGTATGTGTTACACACAGAGTCAGAGGCTACACCATGAAGAGACAGTCGTCAATGAAGCGTGGATGCGCCAGAATTGGTCCATTTAGACAGAAAAGGCAATTAAATTTGAGAACTTGTGATAGGGCCTTATCGGTCACCCGAGTCCAAAGAGTACATAAATAAATAATAGTCCACCAGATTATTCTCCATACTAAATATCAAAGCTCAAAGCTTTTTAGTTTTGGATTAGAAGATTTTTTAAAGTTTTCACTATACAAGCCTAAGTTAAACTTTGGACATCCTGGAACGGGCTAATTCTGACCATGGGGCCATAATTTATACAAAATGGAAGTCCACCAGGTGATGCTACATACAAAATATTAAAGCTCTAGGACCTCCTGTTTGGGAGAAGAATAATCACTATATAAGTCCTATATAAAATTCATGATGGGAAATGGGCTACTTATGACCCTAGGGCCATAATTTATACAATGTTGATAAAGATCCACCGGATAATGCTCTATACCAAATATCAAAGCTTTGGGAGAAGAAGATTTGTAAATTTTTCACTTTATAAGCCCATGTTTAATTTGGGACGTCCGGGAATGGGCTAATTTTAATCCTGAGACAATCATTCATACAATCTTGATAGAGGTCCACAAGACGATGCTGTATACCAAATATCAAAGTTCTAGGCCCTCATGTTTGAGAGAAGAAGATTTTTTAAAAAAAGTCACTCTATAAGCCCATGTAAAACTTGTGACGTCCATGATTGGACTAATTCTGTCTCTTGGGCCATGATTTATATAATCTTGATAGAAATTCACCAGTTGATGCTACATACCAATTATAAAAGCTCTAGGCCCCTTAATTTGGGAGAAGATGATTTTTGAAATTTTCACTATATAAGCCTATGTTAAACTTGGGACGTCCGGATACGGACAAATTTTAACCCTGGGGTTATAATTTATGCAACATTGATAGAGGTCTACTAGATGATGCCACATACTAAATATCAGAGCTATAGGTCTTTTGGTTTGGTAGAAAAGGATTTTCAAAGTTGTCACTATGTAAGCTTATGTACCCCACCAATCTTTGCCCCCCCACCCATAGCACGGCCATTTTTGACAGATTTTTTTTCTTGTACAATCTTGATAGTCCTTGCCCTAAAGACTCTAGATACCAAATTTGAATCTAATCTGACAGCCGGTTCATGACGAGAAGATTTTTTAAGATGCACGCTTTTTGGCCCCTTTTTGAACCCAAAGGAGAGATAACTCAATGACCTGTAAAAATCAGAAGCGCCTTCACATAAGGATGCTTCCTGCCAAGTTTGGTTGAAATCCATCCAAGGGTTCTCAAGAAGAAGTCGAACATGTAAAAGGTAACGCACGACGACGGACAACGCGATCGCAATAGGTTACCATGACCTTCAGTCAAGTTTGATGCTGGGTCACATGGGGTTAAAGACAAGGTCAGTAGGGCAAATCTTTGAAAAACCTTGATGGCACTCTGGAGGCCACGTTTTTGTTTAAAATATCATAATTTTCAGAATGTTTATCTGCACAAAATCATGGTCAAGTTCATTATTTTGTGACATTGGGTCAAAAACTAGATCAGGAGGCCAAATCTTTGTAAAAGCTTTTTTTTGTGCTGTAGACATCCTATATTTTGCCACAAAGTCTTTATATTTTGTCAGAAGTTGTATCTCATGATATTTCAAATTAGATATTTAGTCATTTGGGATCAAAAACTATTTTACTTGGTCATTTTGAAAATTCTTGTATATAGCACAGAGATTACATTTCTGGATCAAGTGTCTCATGTTATTTCTCTATAATATATCCAAGACAAAGTATTAACATCATCTCACATTGGAAAGGAAATAAGGTCACTTGAGCTTTTTTTGCCATTTGTTGCTACTGACTTGGGTGAGTGCTTTAGGGCTAATTGCCGTATTGCTTTAAATGAGTTGCCCTCAGCGTTGGAAAAAATGCTTAATTTCCTGTGTGAGTAGTAAATCTGGCTAATGGAGCAAACCATGCATCCAAATATGAAATATCAGTGAACCTAACCATATTGCCTTGAAATTGTAAATTGTGCATGTTGCATTGCCTTGTCAAAGCAAATGAAATCAGCATATTACTTGAAAAAGTTGCTCTATGTTGTTTGATACCTGTTTTTGCAAAGATATAATGATTTGAACTTTTGAACATTTTCATGAAAGCTGGTATTTGTACATATTTGACGCATATCTTAGCCTGATCAACCTCCATCTTTCTTTCGGGGATAGCTGATAAGAAAATCGCCTCATGGAGAGTAAAAATGTACCAGCCTACCAATTCGACTTTGAGTAAACTGATAGTGATGTCTGGCTTTACAGTACCAGTTAACGATGTGGTATGTTCAGATATATTTACATATTAATATGCATTGTAGCCTAGTTGTAAGATCTCTCTATTCCAGTGAAGACATCGTATTAAATCTTTGAAAATATTTTAATCAAAGGGTTAACCCCTATCATAATGGCATATTACTCTATTATACAAATTTTGATTAGACAATTTACAACTTTGGCAGTGCTTCTTACAAAAAAGAGTCATTATCAGGTGTCATATGCATCATTTTCGGTCTTGAAAATTCTAACCTTAGTCATATGTAACATATTTCCCAAGAGGTTCACTTAAGGCTTGTACTAAAATTTCCTTATCTAAAGAGAAAATGTTACAAGTAGATAATAATTGTACATGCAATTTTTCCTGACTGGAAGCTTGACTTATTCTTTGTACAGCACCTGTGAGATTTTTGGATACCTTTTTATTTCTGCATTTTTACCCCAACACCAATAACTGTACCCCAACACCAATAACTGAGCCATTGTCCCTATACATGGTTTACAGTCATTAATTATATATGTTTTAGACTTTGCACCTTCTTGTTAGAAAATGTCTTATCTTGGAATTTTCTGGACTCATTACATAAGTGATTTCACCTTCAAATTTATACTAAATTCTCTTTCCTATATTCAATTCTTCTTTCAGGCCATTAAAATGAGATTGTTCATAGATCAGGAAGTACCAGTAATTGCCAGCGATAAATATAAGGACTGTGTGCTTTTCCCAGAGGTGAGTTGTTTGCTTTAAGAAACTCTTCATTACTCGGAAATGAATTAAGCTATGTAAATTTAAATTAAGGTTAATGATTATGAATATTTCAAATGAACTAGAAAATATTCTGCACTCATTATTGTGATGAATTGCAAAATAAGGTCATGATTCTTAACAATAAGGTATGTCAGTTATCGGATTTTAGTGAAAGTAATAGATTTTGATGCACTGTTTCAGTTGAACAGTATTTAATATTCCTTAAAATACTAACAGAAAAATCTTAATATTTTTCAGATACTGATACGGCTATTAAGCTTGAAGTGGGGGTTAAACAAGATTGAGGCGGAGAATTTCGTCAGACAGCGTCACTTATATAAAAATTGACAATACTTGACCTTGGATATGTTAGTTATTTGCTATTCAAGCTGGAAGCCAGAGGGCTAATGTCATGGTGTGGTGTCCGTTGTGTGTAGGTGTCCGTCCAGTTGTCCGGCTGTTACCTTGACTCATTCTCCTCATAAAATACCTAATAGATTTTAACCAAGTTTGACAGAAATGATCCTTTGGCGAGCCTTAACCAGATTCCTTCAAATAAAATTGATCTGATCAAAAACATGACTTAATGAGCGGGGCTATTCTCCATATAAGGTGAAGTTAGAAAATCTTTTTCTCAGAAACCAGCGAATGAATTTCAACCAAATTTCACAGGAAGGATCTTTAGGAGATCCTATATCAGAATCCATAAGAAAAATTGATCGGATGAAAAACTTGGGTTTATTAAGCATGGCTAATTTTCATTTATGATAAAATCTTTTAACATCTTATCCAAAACCAGTAAATTGATTACAACCAAATTTCATAGGAATGATCCTTTGGTGATACTTTATCAGATTATTTATAAGGTTTTTGAACAAATGGAAAACATGGTTTTAATGGGCAAGGTTAATTTCCCCAGATTGTTTTTAATGAAAACTTTGAAAAACAGAAAGCGGTCGACGAATTTCAACCAAATCAAAGGAATGCTCCTCAGATAATCCTTTGTCAGATTCCTGCAAATAATTTGTTAAAATACATGGCTTTTAAAGTGGTTGCCATTATATGGTATATAGATAATTTTGTTAATAACTTTTCATCTCACTCACGAACTGAATTTGAACAGCCAAGCATCTGCATGAGGTATTCCCGTTTTTTCCTTTTAACAGTATTTTGGACTCTTTTAAGAATAGATGTTTGCTATAAAAAGTAGGTCCCAAGGTTAAAAGATCATATTTTTGGCTACATTCTAGGTCACCTGACCGAAGGTCATGGTGACCTATTGCGATAGTGTTTTGTCCGTCGTTGTGTATTAACTGTTTACATTTTCGACTTCTTTACCTTGAATGATATCTCACTTAGCATATAATAGCATATGGAAACAGTTTGCAATCAGAGTTCAAATGAGATCATGACATTTGACCTATATGTCCTTAAAACATGGATACTTTCTTTGATCATTGGCAGCAAATTTTGTGATTGATTGATTGATTGGGTTTAACGCCGCTTTTAACAGTATTTCAGTCATATCGCGGCGGCTGGAGCACCTAACAATGGATTCCTGGTATTTCTCACACCAGTATTACCACTACAGCCTTTCCTAGCCTCCAGCTGCTATCCCACTTAGGTTTACGATTATCAACCCATTGGTGAGAGACAATTGTCGGAAAGAATATTTGCCGCCGCCGGGGATCGAACCCATGACACCTATGATTGAAGATTAGGAGTCTGGCGCGCTACCGACTGCGCTATGACGGCGGCGCAAATTTTGTGACATTTCATGCTCATAGGTTAATAGGTTCGGTAGTTATAGCGTAAAACACAAGGTATATGTGCAGATAGATGAATGGATGGATAGACAGATTATTATCAATTTTTTCTCATACACTTACATTTACATTATTCGGAGGCCAAATCTTTTTTCTACCGTCGAAGCCATCAAAACAACCCAGACTAAGCATTAAAAACTATATGAAAACAATTCTGAGCAAAATTAACCCATTCCCACAGGATATCACCTTTTGATGCCTCTCGGGAAAAAGAACTTGGGAAATGATTGTGAACAATGAATAAAATCCTTTTTGCAATATGTACATACCAACTAAGGCAAAGAGCTGTCTAATGGCACCAATTTTAAATTTTAGTATTTTACTTCACTCACTTGGGACTAGTCTAAAATTTTGTTGTTTGGTTATTGTCATCATTTTTTTAGCTCACCTGAGCACAACGTGCTCAAGGTGAGCTTTTGGTATCACCTTTTGTCCGTCGTGCGTCGTGCGTCGGAAGTCGTCAACAATTCTTTAAACATCTTCTCCTCAGTAACCACTGGGCGGAATTCAACCAAACTTGGTAGGAATGTTCCTTGGGTGACCCTTCTCAAAAGTTGTTCGCGGATTTTTGATTGACCCCCAAATATGGGCGTGGCAGGGCGTGGCAGTTTTTAACTTAGAAATCTTTAAACATCTTCTCCTCAGTAACCATTGGGCCAATTTCAACCAAATTTGGTAAGAATGTTCCTTGGGTCACCCTTTTCAAAAGTTGTTCGTGAAATTTTGATTTATGCCCAAATATGGGCGTGGCAGGGCGTGGTAGTTTTTGACTTAGGAATCTTTAAACATCTTCTCCTCAGTAACCATTGGGCCAATTTCAACCAAATTTGGCATGAATCTTCCTTTAGTGACACTTTTCAAAAGTTGTTCGTGGAATTTTGATTTACGCCCAAATATGGGCGTGGCAGGGCGTGGCAGTTTTTGACTTAGAAATCTTTAAACATCTTCTCCTCAGTAACCATTGGGCCAATTTCAACCAAACTTGGCATGAATGTTCCTTGGGTGACCCTTTTCAAAAGTTGTTCATGGAATTTTGATTTATGCCCAAATATGGGCTTGGCCGGGCATGGCAATTTTTGACTTTGAAATCTTTAAACATCTACACCTCAGGAACCGTTGGGCCAATTTCAACCAAACTTGGTATGAATGTTCCTTGGGTGACCCTTTTCAAAAGTTGTTCGGCAGAATTTCGTTTCACGCCCAAAAATGGGCGTGGCAGTTTTTGACTTTGAAATCTTTAAACATCTTCTCCTCAGTAACTATTGGGCCAATTACAACAAAATTTGGTATGAATGTTCCTTGGGTGACCCTTTTCAAAAGTTGTTCCTGGAATTTTGATTTATGCCCAAATATGGGCGTGGCAGGGTCAGGCACTTTTTTGACTTTGAAATCTTTAAACATCTTCTCCTCGGTAACTATTGGGCCAATTTCAACCAAATTTGGTATGAATGTTCCTTAAGTGACCCTTTTCAAAAGTTGTTCTAGAATTTTGATTGATGACCAAAATAAGGGCTTGGAAGGGTAGGGCAGTTTTTGACTTTGAAATCTTTAAACATCTTCTCCTCAGTAACCATTGGGCCAATTTCAATTTTGAATCATCTTACATTAGTCAGGTGAGCGATTTTAGGGCCATTCTGGCCCTCTTGTTTTACAATTTATTATGCTCTTTTGTGATGGAATAAGTACAAGTAAATGATAATCAAATTGCACTTATGGAGTTAATTATTGACAAATTACGTGCAATAATATCAATTAAGTGTAATACAAAGTGATTCATTGAAAGTTTGTTTTATCTGTTTGTGAATGGCCAATTTGTTTTAAGGCCAAAGTAGTTCAAGAAAACATAAAATAGGTCCATTTCTTTATCTACTTGTTTTGCATGTGTTAAATAAGGAGAACGTTTCTGATGGAGCCAAAAGAATGAATTTTAAATCTAGACAACATTAATTGTATTTATAAAGTTGAATACATTATAGTGATTAAATCTATACAAAGTAATAAATTACATCCTCAAATATTATGTTGATTAAATTTAAGATGACTTAACATATGTGACAAGATCTTTTTAATAATATGAAACTGACAGGTGTTAAAGGTAGGTATCGATGTTTTTTCATGTCACAGAATTAAATTATTTTCATGTCCTTTCATATGCTATTTGAATAAAATATGACGCAAAGTCGTTTTGCAAAAATCTGAGGTCGCTCATCCGGAAAAAGCAGGGTATTTCCCTAATAGCCTACGTAGGCTATTAATCTATTTTTAGATTAATCGGAGACAGTTGCGAAGAATAAAGGACATTAACGTGGCGCGAATGACCACTGGAACCTTACAATTAGTTTAAATTACCTCAAACCAACGTCATTGCTACGTCATCAGGAGTTATGTTCGCTAGCCGTTCTGTAAAGATCAGTCCAAAACTGTCGTAAGCGTTATTACGAATATAAACACTTACCGTAGTTTTTCGCTTAGCCTTTCATGTGACATGATTTAGGACGTTGGCTGTTCCGCAAGTAAATTTGTTTCCTTCATTTGACTGCGTCATATGCAAATGAGGTCATTCGATGTCGACAGCCAAATTCCGTGACGTCTAAAAATAACCTGGAATTCCGCTGAGCCTTCCGATTTACCCACAAAAAGCCACGTAAGGTCTATTAGAATACCACCAAGACAATACCTGATCTAATCTAAAGTATTAAATGTTCGTTTGAGTGTATTTTCCGGCACTTGGTAGTTTTTTCTTATCTAGGTTTCAGAAACATCGATACCTCCCTGTAAACATGCAGACTAAGAATAAAAAAAAACTGTCACTTATTTCACACATCGTGTTGTTTCACTTATCAAGTTGCTTCAGAGTACACTTCTTTGATTTAATTGGTGTGAACTGACTATGATAACGAATGTTGGAATTTTTTCCATATTGTTTTCTCTTTATTCAACTCGAATTCCTTATGAATTCCTTCCAAATTCATTTGAATTTCTTCGTATCCCATTACCAGACGGCAGAATTTTGGATATTTTCAACTTTATTGGTAGAAAACATTGTAGATAATGAAGAAACTAATTGTAATTAGCAATTTCTTAATTTTCCACAATGTTTTCCAGAACTATTTTTCTCGGGGATATCTTAAAACGTCATTGTGTTGGAATGGGTTAATCAGTCAAAGTGTATAAGAACATTTAAAAGACTGGTCATCACTTTGCGATCAAGTGAACATAAAACCATTAAGATGGCTCTTAATAAAAATAATTCTGAATCCCCAATCGAAATACTTTAGTATATCTAACAATGCCTTCAATATATTTGAATTTAAAGATTACATGTCTCTAAAAAGTAGATATCAAATATTGGTACAAATCCTTATGTTTTTATTGAAAACAGTAGAAAACATTAATATTGATGAGGAAAAGGCTGGTTCCAGCATTCTCTACATTAATAATGGTGTCTTCTCAAAACTAGAATAATATCTTTCTTTGCAGACATGTTCATTATGAGTCTGGAGATTATATAAAATCGTCTTTTACTTTTCCAGGTACAAGTGGTGAAAATTTGCATCACCACTACTTTTTGAGAAACAAAACTCTCTAATATATTTTTTCATTTAACCCTTTACTAGACAGAAAGTTTTAAACTGGTTCAAATTGAAAGGAGTTACAGACGATAATATTAGGTTTATGAGATTTTAGATTTTTTGACTTTTGGGATAGAAAATATTATGGATATTGAAGATATTGCTTGCAACAAGCAATTTGTTCATTTTCCACGTTTTTAAGAAAGAAAAATTGGGAGAGTGTAAAACGTCATTGTGTGGGAATGGGTTATAATGTCAAAAATAAGAAAGAAGTATCTACCAAAACTAATTTGAGCACTGATTGTTGGTGCAAATGTTATGTTGTTCGAATTCTAAACACATCACCATCTGAATTGTTTTGACAGGTCCAATTACTTGACTTGAACAACTTATTCAAGTTCATAAAATTCAAAACGGGAAGAGATTATTGTGAAAAATGAAAGGCTTTACTTTCTTCTAGCATTCTTCTTCATTTGCAACTATGATTTCATAAGCCTATTACTAGACATAGACATAGTTTAATCAAGTATTCACTATTCAGGCCATCGGCCCATGATACAACATGATTACAAAACATTGATAGCAAGAGTGACAAGTAAGGATACAGATTTAACCTTATTACAAGAACATTGTTGTAAAGTATGAATTGAACATACAGAATATATTGGTATTGGGTCTAAGATATATTAATTACAGATGACAAACGATTCTAAATATAAAGAAACAGTTGAATTACTCTTATCTCTTGTAGAATTTTTTTCCTGAGAGTAAATGCTTCCGCGAGATATCTGGAGACTGCATAAATACTGTCAATATCATTCTGCTTTAAAATCGCATAGAATTTGTAAATAGTCCTGTTTCTTAGAAGTATTTTAATCTAAGATTTTCATAAGCATAACATTTAAAGAAAAAATGGAACTCATCCTCGATTTCATGAATATCTTTTATTTTACAAATCGGACAACATCTATATTCTCTATCGATCCCTAGGTGCCGACCCTTTTCTATCATTAATTCATGTGAAGAGCATCTAAAATTAGCCGAAGTCTTAAGAAGCGTATACGGCAGACCGATACTAAGATAAACTTCGGGTTCTAACAATGATTTGAAAAATTTGTAATTACTTGCTTTTGAGATCCACCAACATCACTGAACCATTTTTGTGTAAAACAATCTATTAATCTATTTCTAAAAACTTTCAAAAATTCCCTGTCATCGCCCACATCATGAAAAATCCACACGTGACCAAAACCATGGGTAAATAAGATATTTTTATTTGAGTGCACCAGGTTGTTCTGCCCGTTTCTTCTAATTGTAAAAGCATATAGTAACACTGTTTTGGATATCTGTCATTTCTCATTCGAGTCAAGGTTAGCCAGTATTTGATACAATAAGGAATATATATAGTACATAGAGGCAACCTGCCACATTCACCAAGAGCTAAAGAATCGCATGTATTTTGAGAAAGGTTGCAAAGTCTCTTGCAAAATTGAACTTGGATTTTTTCGATTTTCTGAACAAACTGAACCACCCAAATCTGAGATCCGTAGCGTAAAATTGGAACTTCAGTCGCGTCAAATATTTTAAACATGTCTCTTAAAGTGATTGAACCAAGACTTTTTTGAAGCCTAAATATGTAATTGACAGCTTTCTTTGCTTGCAAAGATAACATTAAGTGGGTTTTAGACCAGCCAAGTCTGCTTGTAAAATACACACCTAAATATTTATAACAGGGTACTATTTCTATCAAATGTTTATCATAAAACCATTTTTCGTTTTTCTTCGTTATCCCACCATTCCTAAAAACCATAATCTTTGATTCATCGAGGTTGATTTCTAACCCAACACATTTACTAAATTGCTCAATGGTATTGATCTGTCTTTGAAGTTGAATAACTGTATCAGCGAAACTCGAAACGTCATCAGCAAACATCAAAATACTCAATTCATTTATATCTTCCGAAACAAATATTCCACGTTCATTTTTACGTTGTCAATAACTAGCAAGATCATTAATAAATAGAGCAAATATTTTCGGGCTCAGAACACAGCCTTGCCGGGTACCTATATTACATTTGAAATAAGGTGTTTGCTTACCATTAATCTTTACACATGACTCTAGTTTACCATACATTGATTTCAAAGTATCTAAAAATTTTCCATTTATCCCTTTACGTTCTACAGAATCCCAAAGTTTATCGAGTCTTATACTGTCAAACGCTTTTTTAAAATCTATGAATAAACAATAGAATCTTCCTGTATTTTTAGATAAATACTTTTGAGCAAGAGCCATTAAGACAAAAATATTATCAATAGTTGAGTAATTTTTGCGAAAACCTGCCTGTGCTTCATCAAGTAGTTTATTTTTCTCACACCAATTTGATAACCTTGTACTGAGAATATGCGTGAATATCTTACAAATTGTGTCTATCAATGATATTCCACGGTAATTATTTGGATCTAATTTCGTTCCATTTTTATGCAAAGGCGTAATGATACTACGGCTCCAACTATCTGGAGTATTATGACAAAACTTTAAATTAGGTCTGCCCAAATTGAAAGCAGTTGCAGAGGGTATTCATGGTTTTAGTAATTGACACACTCTTGGTATTATGGGATGAGGTATTTGGAACCATTACAAGAATGTAACGCTGCTGTATTTCCTGCATTTGAGATATCTTGATCTAAACAAGAGTAAAAAAAGCATTCATTTTTAAAGAAATCCTTTCCTAAAACCATTGAAAAAATGTAAACAATGCAGGCTTGGAAGGGACAAACAGATGGTGCAGACTACGATTAGAATCCATAATGAAATTCCAGGTTTTTTTTTATAGCAGTCTGTATTGATGGGCAGTTATTCATCAAGGTTCATTTTCATCCGTAGCATGACAGCCTTTGACATTTAATGTAGAAATGGAAAAAAATCACAATCGTTATTCATTATTGAACATTGATCTCCGAGCCGTATCCATCGATGAAAGAATTCATCTTCTTGTGCTGGGTGTTGAAGATATGAGATAACAAGAGCGACAAAAGCTGCTGTGACAACGGGCTGTGTTGTCTTATTATCAACAAATGTCTCGCGAAAATACTCCTCGAAAGCAATTCTGTATTCCAATATGATTAAATAGCTAAATTTGAATTCTAGAAACATTTTTCTCGCTGTTTTATGTCGGCTAACCTTTCTGTTACGACGTCACAGGAAGTTGGTCGAGCTAAGCTAAACAACTCGAGACCGCTCGAGCGGTTTTGGAATACCTAGTTATTCCAAAGCTGTTCTATATTCCGAAGCCGATTATAACAATTAGTCTATCGATTGTTAAATGCCATCCAGAATCCGTCAATTTCTTTGCGATTAAACCAAGCTCTTTCCAGCTGGCCAAATTCCTGGTCAGACTTACTAACTCCGTTGACCCACTCCATTTTGCAAGCTATACGGCAAGTAGCATAATAACAAATTTCAAACCCGTTTTCAAACGGCGTCATACTTATGCTGATATCAAATTAATTCATTTTGAAAAAATCTCCTACATCCATTACCAGACGAAAAAAAGGCTGAAGCAAATTCAAAGGGCTTGCAGACCACGATTTCAAAGTTACGAAAATTTAGAATGTTTGGTGGCGGATATTTACGATTTTCGAGATGGTTTTGAGAAGACTGTATGATCTAGTTTAAATTCTTATCCGCTACACTGAGAATGCCTTTGAAAATATTTTTATCCTTTTGGAGTAAGAAGTTAAGGCGTTTGAAGTTTAAGTATTTTATTGACGTCATAAATCTATATATTCAGATTCACAAATCACATAAAACCAAAGTTTAGGTTAAATTTTCAAAGTCCTACTCTTGCTCTTACTCAAAGAAAATGGTTTGAAGTCTTTTTATACAAGGTGAGAGCGCCGTCACTGTAACGGCGTAACACCGTTGCAGTGAAACACTCGCACATTGCACATGGAATTTAACATAAGTATTACCACCGTCGACCTGACGGTATTTCTATAAAATAAGAATAGTACAACATATATGTAGTACTTATATATTATGTAGTGAATATATTTTGAATAATAAGTGAATATATCCGAAAGATTGTGTTTAATATCCTAATCATTCATGTTTTGCGTAGATCTAATGGAAGCACTACTTTTAGTTGATCAAATTACACCGTCTTTCATTATGTCCGTTTTTATTTAATGTCATATTTATGGCCGTGAGCACGTAGCGTTCGTTTGGTCCTTTTAATGAACCTTTCTGGATGTTCGCGCCGTATTGGTCTCATTATTCGTCTGATCATTTTGCCCCCGGGAGAAGATTCGTTGTTTATGGCGTAGGATTTCTAAACATTAATAGATATATTTCCTCCGATACTCGTATTGTCTATTTGACCTAGAGGAAACCATCATGTTGATGTTGTTGATTCTTTCATCAATATTGACTGGCGATAGCGAATCACAAGCGTCAAATAAACGCACGTATTCTCTTTCGTCCGGAACATTTTGTAGATATGTTTCATCCTCGTTTACATCCTCCGGACCCGCCGTCTCAGATCTGACCTGATCTTCCTCCTTTGCACACTGTCTCTCATGCTTTTGATGCGTTACCAGGTAAGCCTGAATGTTACTTTGCAATCCTTTTTGAGAAACAATGTACGTATTTCTTTCCTTGTTTTCCGTTTCAGACTTCTTTAGAGCGATATTCTAGATAAAAGTGGTCGCAAATTAACATGTTGCTTTTAACACTAGCAGAGACCGATTACATAAACTGACACGAGCACATGATTCAAGTATGCACGGGATAATAGCACGTGATCGACACCGGTAGCCGTTGAACTAAATGAATTAGTAGTACATCATCGGCTAACGAAAACACATGGGGTCATTTTACGAGAAACTGTAACACGTGTACAATGCACAGATTTATGCGACACGTGATTGACAAAGGTAGCCGTTGAACAATTTTAGTAAACAGTGCAACGGTAAATGTTTATATTCGTAATAACGCATACCACAGCTTTGGACTGATCTTGACAGAATTAAAGACCGGCTAGCGAACATTACTCCTGATGACGTAACGATGACGTTGGCGTGATGTAATTTAAAATAAATTCAAGGTTACAACGGTTATTCGCACCACGTGAATGATCATATAGTCTTCGCAACGGTCTCTGATTAATCTAAAAATAGATTAATTGCCTACGTAGGCTTTTAAGGAAATGCCCTTTCAGATAAGCGACCTCAGATTTTTGCAAAACTATTTTTGGGCATATTGTATTCAAATAGTGTCTACAGAAAACTAAACACGTTGAAAAGGCTTATTAAAGTGGGAATCAAAGTAATACAGTTTTGATTCCAAAAAGAAGTGTCACTAGAAAAGCATTTCAAAAATAAAATCATTATAGAGTAATTTTCGGCGATTATGTCGACTTAAACATAAATTCAGTTGTAAATAATTCATAATGAGTTATGAACTCAGTCCACCATAAGACTATTTGGCAGCCATTTTTTCTGCCCACTGGACAACTTTTGACGGGTACTCATTATCTAAGTCATCTAAAGCTAAAACACGCACGAAAACTCGATTTAAGAAAACAGTCAACTTACCCAGATAATAAACGACAAGCAAATATAATTCCGTAGTTATTTTAATTATTACTGTACGTAAAGTTAATTCTTTTGTTATTTAGACGACAGAAAATTCGGTTTAAAAAAAATCCTGACGTCATGGTGTCACGCGCTGCCATGGAGGCAGAATTTGGTGACTTATGGTTCGACGAATGTTTGACTTGAAGACCTACCTAACTCCAAGGTTATCGTAGGATTCTCAAAATGCACAACCTTAATGTTCTAACAAGGGAATTTTACACTTAAGAAAGAATGATGGATAAATAGAACCGAACAAAGATCTATCATTATTATAACTGATACAAACTGATTATGGATGCATCCAAGCACTTCTAAAGGAACGACTGTCTTTTGTTTTTTTTAAAAAAACCTGCTTGAAAAAAATCTTAAGAATGCAATTACATAAGAAATGATTGGATAGTGACATTGATACACCAACTATCAAATGGCAGATGCTAGCCGCAACAATGGAGAGTGTGGGGGTTAATGGCAAGAATTAAAATAAACCAAGATTGCTTTGAACCTAAATTCAATAAACAAATTTTTTTCCTCATCAATTATTGGACTTGCATATCAAACACCTTTTTATAGATGAAGTGTTGCTTATATTGGTACTATCCCTCTTAAATATGTACTATCCTTATGAAAATTTATGTACGAAAAGCATTGTGTTAAACGAAGAATTTGCTTAAAAGAAGTATTTTCACCTTTTGTTCTACAGTATTTTTGCCCAATATGATATTTATTTCATTTCAAACCCCCCCCCTATAAGTTTTAAATGTACTATAAGCCATAAGCTATTTGAAACTACTGAACTAAAATACCTTTCTCTAGTCCTCCTCTAATATTAGCTCTGACTATGGGTTTAAATCATTCTATATTGCTATTCTTAATTGTTTTTCATTGGACAAAACATTTCAAGTTCTTTGATTGGTTAGCAGTACTTTGGCTTATAGTCAGGAAACATACAGGTATGCACAAAAGTTAACTTTGAAGTGATATACTAGTAACTGGCACGTTGTTCAAAGTTAAAAGTAAAATTATACGAACTATAAAAACATTATTTGAATATTATAACACTATAGCGTATAACGCGTATATAAACAAAGAAGAAATTACAAAGAACCTTATTCGCGAGAAAAGTTCTATGCCACGTGTAAGATAATGATGTTGAGAAACCCCGCCCCTATCCATGCATGCATATAAATGGTGGAATACACATTCTTCACAATGTCAAAAGCGTGTAAATGAGGGTCGAGGTTGTGATATATATGTTTCCTTTTGCATATGCGTTACTGCAGTCAATTTAAAAATTCAAAAGCCTGTTGCCGATTACTTGACAATTAATTATGCCGGTGCCCTAGTTCACATTACTCTGACAGAATCGACATTATACCGTCGAATGGGTCGTAGAAAAGCCATTGAAAAATAACCGGTGAGCATTTACTCACCGATCGATCCTAAACAATTAATAAGAATATCAGTAAATCACCATTGATCTTTCCCATAATTTGTTCTTAAATACGTTTGTCCTAAAATTACCGAGATAAAATAAACCACATAGACTGACCAAATGGCGAGATTTTTACCGAGACAGGTAGAATCGATCTCATCAATATTCATATATGCGAATATGCTTATAAATAGAATCGCATGTCAAATAATAATTTAGATCCATAAGGGTTGGGACAATTTTCAGTCTAAAAAGCCCCGTGATTTTACTTACGTTAAAATCCTATCCCCTACACACGAATCGTTGAAATCCCGTATTTAGTTTGAATTTGCTGAAACATACGCCATCTATACTTCATCAGGAGATATGTTCGCTAGCCGATCTTCAATTCTGTAAAGCTCAGTCCAAAACTACCATAAGCGTTGATACGAATATGGGCACTTACCGTAGTTTTTTGCTAACAGTTTGGTATGACATAAATTAGGACTGGTTGTTTTGCTTGTCAATTTGTATATCTTGGGTCATATACAAATGAAGTGATGCGGTGTCGAAAACCGAATTCCCTGATATTTCTAAAAATAACCTGGAATTCCGGTGAACTTTTCTATATATCTAAAAACGCCAACCTTAAGCCTATCAGATTACCACGAAGACAATATCTGCCAAAATCTGTCTCAAAGTATTAGACGTCTGTTTTAGCGTATTCTTATTATACGCCGCCAGAGGCGGTCGTATATTGGCGTCATCTTCTCCGTCTGTCCGTCCGTCCGTACGTACATCCACTTTTCTCGTGAGCACAGCTCCTCCTAAGTTTCCTGACGGATCTTTATGAAACTTGGTCAATGTTATCACCTAAATTGGTATATGTGCATGAAGAAAACAAGAGCAACTACTTTAAGCTTTATCAATCTTAAATTGCTTATATCAGACATATAATTACGAGTCTGTTTTTAATGTCATCAAAGAGATTATTTTAATACTGTTCTAGTTATTTAAGGGAATCGCCTTATCTTTACACAATCTTTGGGTCATATCACAACAGAATTTATATTACTCATGAGCTTCCTGGGTATACCAAGTACTGGTCAGGTGCTCTGAAATGTGTTGCCAAACGACTTATCCATGTGATAAGCGGCACGGCTTGGATTCAAATCCGCAACCCTTGAATTCTCTCATATTAAGAGCCATAGTGACACAGGACCTGGACATAGGATAAAGCACTAAATAACATGCCTTACAGACATAAAGTAAAACAATGTAATCTAGAATTTCATTATGATGTGATATCCAAATATTTTGTTGTGCAAAGTTGCTTATTGTAAATGTTTAATTTTTCGCCCGTTTTCTAGGCTTTGCCTAATTTCATATCATGTTCCAGTTAGACTCTCATTACAGATACATCTAGGAACATTTACTTAGTGTAATTGGTTGATATTTGATTTGACCAATTTCCATTTATTATTCTTCTCTGAATATAGTTGATCGCCCCGATCTAGTTTTTCCCGCCAAAGATCTTGAAGGAAGACTTTGCCAGAAGCTATAACCGGACAAATCAGACCTAATGAATCAATCACAGAAGCGAGAGGCTTCAGAACTAGGCGCTTTGTCACTGGCTGAGACAAGTTATCAACGTGATTGAAAAAACGTGTATCAGAGCGCCGATCCCAGTTATGACCTAGAACATTCATCACTTCTACTTGCTCTGTCTTTTTCTTCAAATTATGTAACTGAAACATAATGTGAAAACTATGTATTAATCGTTACCTATCAATAACTCGAGAGGATACGTTTCAACACAACGTGGTACAACGTTTACTGTAATGTATATGAATGAATCATTTTAACCGTACTTGGAGGTTTGTATATGTGGTCTTAGTTTGCTTTGTGACTATATTGCCAAACGTGACCCCACTTCCTGTTTGCGGCCAAGTTCACAAGCAAGCGACTGTGTAATGTAGCTCCTATGTGAACCAGAATCAAACAAAAGTCTTACTCCTGAACCGTTCAACTTATTTGGACCTCTTATTTCGGTAACAGTCGTTTGCATTAACACCTTTTTATTTATTGACATAAGACCTCCTTCATCTTTATTTTCAACCTCAGCTTCTTTTTCACAATTAACTTGAGACATTGTGGTTTTAACTAGAAACTATTTCGGGCAAAGACTTCAGTGATGAGCGTTCATTTCACCAAAATAAATCCAAGTCCTATTTGACTAACACCCGTTGAAAATGACCCTCTTTTAAGCACTTATAGCAACTTCTCTAAATACGTTCCTACCGATCACATATTGTTTTTGCTGACTAAACTGATCAGACCAATGTTGCCCTTCATATTAACGGCACTTCTTATTGTTTTCATGACTGCGTTTTTGCTGTTGTACTTCAGCAGTGGTGTTCTTAAGTGCTTGAGCAGAACCACTATCGTGAAATGCTTGATTACCTTTCTTTTCTGCACTTTAGTTTCTTCAAGAACTTTGAACATTGCCGTCACTATTTGATTCATTATTCTTAGCATCTTTTTACGCTCTACCCTTGCTACTATGTACTGATCACTAAGGTCACTAACTGTCCATTTTTTATCCACACCCTTTTGTTATTCAAACTCAAACCTCTTCTAGAAGCTTTGATCGTACAATTGAAACAAACACACTTTGGTTTACCTTTTGATTTAGAACTTCAAGACTCCGGAGGAGGCGTTCCATTTTATCGAACATATCTCCAGTTTTATTTGTTACTACATTTATAAGCCTATTATAATGTAGATCAATGATTTCCGGTACATTTCCGAATCGGTTGGACAAAATGTCTATCGCAACTGGATAGTTTTCACTTGCTAGTGAAATTCCAGCTATTGCAGCTTTGGTGTCACCGTGATTCTTTGACTAGAAATAATTAAGACTTTAAATGATTAAACTTATCTACATTTGAGATAGATTAGATTTTCATGAACAGCACTCTTTAAGGAACCCCTAAACTCAAACCAGTGAGTTATGTCTCCGTTGAAAGAGATCCTCATATAGAATTGTATCAATTTGTATACTATCAAAATCAACATTTATTACAGGCTAACTTTTCACCCTGACTTCTTTTCACAGCAAACTCTTATCTTTTCTAGACACATTGTTGTACTAATTATTGTGTCATCAATTGCGACCTTGGTGTCATCTGCTAAAATCTCTAGCTTTTCGAATCTCTTTCTCAAAAATATTGCAAAAACATGTTCAGCTCCTTTAATAAATTATACTTTTGACATATATTGATTTTAAATAACAATAAAGTTAAACACTGAGCAAACAGCAAGCTTCCAATATTCTAGCACAAGGAGAGCCGTTGAAAGGTACCCGCATCCGGCTCGCGGGACCAATAAATGTGGCGGATATTTCGCGATTTTCGATGTGCTTTTGAGAAGGCTGTATGATTTTATTTTATATTCTTATCCGCCACAATGAGAAAGCTTTTGAAAACATTATCATTTTGGTGTAAGACATTAAGATGTTAAAGGTTTAATCATTTTATTCAGACCATAAATCCAAAATCACAAATCACATAAATCGAAAATTCTACTCTTGCTCTTACTCAAAGAAAATGGTTTGACGTCAGCTTTTATACAAGGTGAGAACGCCGTCACTGCAATGTTGTAACACCGTCGTAGTGAAACTCTCACACATTGCACGTGGAATTTAACGTAAGTATTACCACCGTCAACCTGACGGTGTTGCTAGAATATGATAAGAGTATAATATACAAACAAACAAAAAATATCTCGATCTTCGCGACATGTTTAGTATTTTGGTTCGGAAAAATGTAGATAATGCAGAAATTACTTGTAACACGCAATTCTTCATTTTCCACAATGTTTTCTTGAGGGGCGTCCCAAAGTATCATTGTGTTGGAATAGGTTAAATGTGAGCATAATTATGAGGACTTGTGCTGCATTTAAAATAGAGAAGCATCAATCCCCGGAACAGTCCCCTGTCCATAAGAGAAACTACAAATAACCGCTGGACGTTAAATTCTCCTTGACTATACAGCTGTAGTTACGATATTTTGGTACCTAAGCGAGAGTAGATGGGCGGGACAAAGGAATGATCAATGGCCGAAAAATGTTCAAAAATAACTTCTTTTCGTAAATGAATTTTGAGCGTACGGAAAAAAGCTGGTTTAGTCGATATAAGGAAAAGCGGCAAACAATCGCAGCAAATGTGAGGGAAAAAGGTATCGCGTTTTGATAACATTTACCATTGAAGTCGGAGACATTAATATCTCCTCGTATGTCGTGATAGATACAATATTAGTAGAGGTATAAAGAGTCGTTGTCAAATTGGTGATTGTTATGTTACATGCAAGCAATATTCAATAATTTACGTCATTTACGGCACCAATTCTGTAAGTGTTCCTAATCAACAACTATTTGCTTAAGTTTTGCCGCCGAAGATTTATGGATCTCTTTTTTAGCTCTACTGGCCGAAGGCCACTAGAGCTATTGCGATGGCTTTTTCCTGTTCGTCCGTCCGGCATCCGTCCGTTAAACTGTTCCTTGTAAACACACTAGATTCCACAGTTTTCATCGGATTCCCTCAAACTTTCACAGAATGATTGTATCGTCATAAGGATTGTTCCTTTCAAATTGGTTATTATCCATCGAGAAACATAGGAAAATTCAATTCAAATATTTCTGTTAACATAATGAAGCCCACAGCTTTGATAAGATTTTGTTGAAACTTTCACAGAATGATTGTAAGGTCATAACGACCATTCTTTTCATAACAGGGTTTGAACTGTCAAGAAACACGGGAAAAGGGGCCTTATGAAAGTTTCTTTTATAAATCCTTGTTACCAAGTCCAGAGCTGTCATTGGATTTTCTTCAAACATTTACAGAATAATTGTACAATAAAAATGATTGTTGATGTTGATATTAGACCTAATCTATCAAGTATCACAGAAAAAGGAGCATTATGACATTTAATATTAAAATACTTGTACCACAATAAAGTCAACAGTTTTCATCAGATTCTGTTTGAATTTCACATAGTGATTGTTTCATCATGAGGGTTCTTTCTTTTCAAATTAGGCCCGATCTGTCTATTATCATGGGTAAAGGGGCCTTTTGAGAATGTTATCTATAATCCTTGTAACCAAGTCCAGAGCTTTCATTGGATTTTCTTCAAACCTGCACAGAATCATTGTACAATAATTACGATTGTTGATAATGACATGAGACCTGTTCCTTCAAGTATCACAGGAAAAAGAGCCCTATGAAAATGTTATTTTAAAATCTTTACACCAAGATAAATTCCGCAGTTTTCATCGGATTCTGTTCAAACTTTCACAGAATGTTTGTACCATCATAAGAATGTTTATTTCCAAAATGGGTCTGATCTGTCTAGTATCATAGGAAAAGGGGCTGTATGAAAAATAATTACCAAATCCTCTTTAACATAAGAATGTCCTCAGTCTTTATCAGAATCTCTTCAAACTTTAATAGAATGACTGTACTATCATTTGGATTGTTCCTTTGTAAATTGGGTCTGATCGGTTAAGTGACACAAGAAAGGGGACCTTATGAAAATCTTATTACAAAACATCATTATCACAATAAAGTCCTCAGTCTTTATCATTTTCTTCAAACTATCATTAGGATTGTTCCTTTGTACATTAGGTCTGATTTGTTGAGTTTCACGGGAAAAGGGGCCTTATGAAAATTTTATTACAAAACTTCTTGACACAATTCAGTCCACTGTTTTCATTGATTCTCTTTAACTTTTAAAGAATGATTGTACCTTCATTTTTATTGTTCCTTTTGAAATTTGGTTTGTTCTGTAAATTATCATGGGAAAAGGGGCCCTATGAAGATTTCACTATAAACGCATTAACACAATTAACTCCACAGATTACACAGATTGATTGTACCATCATTACAATTGTTGATTTTGACAGTGGATCTGATTATGGCAAGTGTCACATGAAAAAGGGCCTTATGGTGAAACTTTCTTTAATATTCTGGTTAATACAATGATGTCCCTTGATTTCACCGGATTCACTTCAAAATTTCACAGAATGATTGTACAATCACTTAAATGGTTCTTTTCAGAACTGGATACAATCCATCAAGTATCATGTAAAAAGGGGCCATATGAATTTTTTTGTAAATATTCTAGTAAACATAATGCAGTCCCCATATATTATCGGATTCACTTTTAACTTTCACAGAATGATAAAACCAACAGTACAATATCACGGGAAAGGGGGCCTTATGAGAATTTGATTTTAATATCTTTGTAAACACAATAAAAACCAACAGTTACTTGATAACCACTAGAGCGTCTCAGGCCCTCGTGGGCCTCTTGTTGTTTGTATTTCGGGACATCTTTTATATATTGGCGACGCCGGGGCAGAAATCGAAAATCCTGTTCCAGCATTTGGCATGTCATAGGCAATATATATGTTGCGTAATAGCAATTCAGCACATTATGTCGTAGAAATAGTTTTTGATTGGACATTAACAACAGAAGCTTATTGATTCTCTTTCCATTCGTTTTTTTAATTTTTACTAGAATTTCTACATCTATATTCATATGGTGGGACTTTCTTTGTTAGTCCTACCTTTTAGAAAGCGAGGCGCGCACGTGCAAAGGTTGTTTCTCTTTAAAGATCGCTGCTATACATATTTTATAGAACTTTACAAGGCACTGTTGAAAAAAAAAAAAAAAAAAAAAAAGAAAAACTTGAATGTGTCTTTAGAAGTTTTTTTTTTTTCAAATAAGTGACACTAATTTCTTATTTTCGGACCTGGCTGCATTTCAGGCCGTTCAGGCTTTTACTTTTTATTTTGACCTTAACCATCGATAGTTTTAGGTTATTATTCTTTGGCCTCTTAGAAATGACCGACTCTAGACGATGGTGCATGACGTCTTATAACAGTTTGATGACTCTGTCCTTTAGGAAGTGGTGATTAGCGATGGAATAGCAATTACTAGTTCAGTATGGCGAATAATCCCTTCTCAGAGCATTTAGACTTAATACTACAAACCTTGGTTCTAGAGGCTCAAGTGTGTTCGTCAAAAGGATCCTTAGTAGTATAGTCTACGCTATGGCGTTCTTTGTTGCTCGACCTCGGCTATATGAATATTTCATTTTTAAAATGGCGTGAAAAACAATAAATTTACATTGGGAGTATTTTAGGTCCTGATAATTATTTTTGCGTGAAATCACGTTTGGGCTTCTTAATTTGTTCGTTTTCATTTCCCACTTTTCGCGCTTCATGCACAATTTTGCGTGATTGGGAATCCTGATAATAATAAAGTGTTTAATTTGAATATATTTTATTTCAATTAATTTTCGCCTATCTACCATATTTATCAAGGTATGTGCGTGTATAAAATATATTTTAATAAGCATTTTCGACAAAATTAATTTTGTCATTCATCACAGTAAAAGCAACAAATTCCACTGAAATTAAATCATGTTTTCCTGTTTGAGAAAACGTTTTCTTCAAGCTGTTTGTAGGTTTCAGAAATAAAAGATACATTAGAATGTACAGATAAAATTTTATATATAGTTTAAGTAAGGAAAGTGGGAAACCTGTTGTCTCCATTTCATTTAAAGATTAAACTATAGCGTATTTTAAAAGCCACTCTTGAACAGGTTTTCACGAAAATTTGATAGAGGAAAATTATCTGCTTTTCCAATATTTATTATTCCCGAAAGATATTCTTTTTTCGTGTTGAATCTGCTATATTCGCTATAAACTTAATTTAATGCGATATATTCCCTTTACGTTACTTTGAAACATCTGGACATCTCGGGTCAGCCGACGCCATAAAGAAGTTGGTACCGCATCACAGACTCCTAATCTACAATAATGGGATGTCATGGGTTCGATCCCCGATGGCACATAACCCTACGACAATTGTCTTTCATCAATGGGTAGATAATCTTAAACCTAAGTGGGATAGTAGCTGGAGGCTACGAAAAGATGTTGTGGTAGTACTTGTGTGAGCAATACAAGGAATTCATTGTTAGGTGCACTGCGGTGACTGGAGCACCTAACAGTGGATTCCTAGTATTCCATCCTTTCCAAGCTGGTCATCCCGCTTCGGTTTTTAGATTACCCTTCCACTGGTAGGAGACATATGTCGGAAAGGATATTTGCCGCGATCGAGGATCGAACTCCGGACCTTATGATTGAGATTCCGACGCGCTTCCAACTTCACTTTTGCCGCGTAACAAATAGAAGCACAATCTCAATTAGATAATTTTGTTCATCTAACATCACATTTGTTTTAAAAAACAATGTAGGAAAGGTTAAAATATATCAAAACTGCAAAAGGATAACAGAACCTGAGTTATTGTCAAAATTGCTGGAAGTATTTAAACGAATAATTTAAAATGAATTAATACGAACACTTTGTAAAATATCTAAATTTCATAAGATAAATGTGGCTGAATTCATTGTTCATATTTGGATAAATCCGGTATCAAAAATTAATTTGGTATATCGTTTCCTGGGACACAATGCAGAAGATGTACGGATCGCAGTCCAACAGAGAGCATAAACGCAGAAAAACAAACTAATTGCTGAAGACATTGGTTACTAAGGTGGGTACAAAAACACCTCGGGACTGTAACATCAAGTCAAATAAATAAATTAATCACATATGGGAGACCTACAGAGCAAAGCTTTCGCACATTTATGTCGTTAGTGGGAGAGTTTGAAATCCTTAACTACAGCTTCTGAAAATTGTTGCTCCGGTATTTGGTTTATCATTTCTGACATACTTTTTCTCCTTTTCCTTTTTGTTTTGCATGTTTATATCACTTTTCTTTTATGCCGTTTTGAACGTTGCTTGGTTATTTTTATCATTTTTTAACTCAAGTGAGCTTTGAATGTTAATGTCTATAAAAATGGACGTTACATAATATTAAAATATACTGTCACTTATGAAGAAGGCATTAGATGAAAATTAATTCAAAGAGTTAAGTGAAACATTGTTTTGAATTAATTCTCTATCTCTTGGAATACTTTGCATCAATGTACTTTGGTATAATTTGGGTTTATCCGGTTATTATAAATAATTCGGTATTTCAATGCACTGCTGTCAGCTCATTCTGACGCCTCGTGGCCGATTTAAACAAGGTGTGTGTGTATGTCGGGTGGGGGGTTTTAGTATAACTTATTTTCTTTATTTTTCAAGCTGTTAATTTGTTGTTGTTTTTTCTGGTTTCCTTTGTTGCTGATTTCAACACAAAATCCCTTGATTTGAGGTTGAGTGTTCTACTAATTGACTGACGGAATTTTTTGAAAGGCAACGAAGAAAATTAATGACTTTTTTCGATTAAATTAAAGAAATAATGGATACCACCCGAACGAAAATAGAACACCTAATTTAGCCATGCAGCCAGCTTTTTGTAAAATTTGTAAAACAGTAGATTTAAATTCGACTTGCCGCAAAGCGTATAATGGACGATGACAGTTGGTTCAGCTTGAGTAAATAGTCTTCAATAAAAATACATCAAAAGATATTTTCACATTTGATGCAGCATCGGCGTGTTCTTATTCAGATTCCTCGTACTAATTATGCGGGTCGGGTCTAATTCACTTATCCGAAGTCGTCTTTAAAAGTACAAACGAAACGGTACTTCTTCCTCTGCGATCCTTTTTACCCCTTTCATACAGTTCCTAGCCAAAACATTTTGACATTGTTTGGTAGAAAGCAAACCTTGTATTACCACTAAATGAATATATTTGAAGGAACTCGATAAACCTGAATGTTACAACCTTTAAAATACCAACTATTCATTATTTTGCATTTTCGATAAATTAAATAAGAAGACAGTGGTTTTCCTTTTACGCTCACCCGAATCATTTTCTTTTAAAATATATAACAGGGCTAAATAATTACAATGTAAAACCAGTTTCGTGAAAAATTGAGCCAAAACTGTGGCCTGATTGGAGGCAAGTTAAGTCTTTTCCAAGTTTGAGAAATATTTCTTAGAAATCCTGTACCTTCTAAATTACTAGGCCAATCCGGACAAGAATGTGCATTGAGCGACCATCTTCAAAACTTATTTGTGAATTTTAGAATTGTGAAAAATAAGGTCGTGACAAGGAAGGGCTTGTCAAGTAATAATACTTTTTTAACTGGCACATAATTCTTTAAATATTTTATTTAGGATTAAATGAACTAAATCAGGCCCATCAGATGACTTGAGGAAAAGTGCTTTTTAAATTTGATGACAATGTCTTGTATTTGATTACAAAAAAAAGAACAAATACATCAGGTTTCAATTTTCGTAATACACCGCACCATTTCCAATCAATTTGCGTTGTTTTACACAGAGTACTTCGAGATTTCAGTAAATGACACACGGGAATGGAAATTCTCTACCAAAAGAGGAATATATATATATATCCAGGAAAGGGGAAAGGGGTAACTATTCTCCATTTACTAGGTCAGAAAAAACACTGAAATGATTTAACTAAAATTATCATTTGGAGACCACGTTTTTTTTTCAGTTAAAATTTTGAAGTGTTACTTGTACTTTGATGGTTTTTCAGAATGTAGCCGGGTACTGTATAACGGGTGCTCATACTGCCCTGCCGTATAAGATTGCTTATATAGCGACGTGGTAGAGGTAGAGCGCTTGCTTCGGGACAGAGAGGTCCCTGGTTCGAATCCCGACGGAGTCGAATATTTATTTGCGGGTTACATTTGGAGCCCAACGTAAAAAACCCACATGAGGTGGTTGTTATGTGATAATAAAGAGGATGGTGGTGAATTGTTATGTATACATTTATCTTATGTCACATGAATTCAAATTGTTTTTCCCGTGTCTACTTTTAGACTGGTTATGTGGTCAGGAACTTCCTAGACTCTTTATTTTTTTTAGAAAAAATGGATTTTTTTAAGATCTTTCTAGAAAATCCTTTAGAAAGTGATTCAAACTCTAGAATCTTCTAACGTTCTATGCTGTTCTAGATTGTTCTATGGTATTTTATAAAGGGATTCCTACAGCATTCTTGGTTCACTTAGTTTAGACTGATGATTTCATTTAGTAGTACTTTGTTAAACTAAAGAGGGGATTCTTGTGATTAAAAGTGTGTGTTTGGATTTTATTAGACTTATTATTTGTGGACCAGGAACTTGATTCACTAGGAACTGGAAATTAATACTTAACTTTTAAACATTTAAATTATTGTAATTTGATTTGTATTAATATTGTATTGTCAATAATTGTTTGTTATTATTGTCAATAAATATTGTTAATTGTTGAGGTTGTTGCTGGCTTCTTTGTTCTTGTTACATTGGCACGTAATAGAATTTTGAAGATTCGTTGAAGAATCTTAATTGTCGGGGGTATATGTAGCCGGGTAGTGTATAAAGGGTGCTTATACTGCCTTGCCGTACGAGGTAGCTTTTATAGCGACGTGGTAGAGTGCTTGCTTTGGGACAGAGAGGTCTCTGGTTCGAATCCAGACAGAGTCGAATATTTATTTGCAGGTTACAAGAAGATGGTATATCATTGATTTAGGAAGCAGAATTCTGAAGGTTATCGAAATGAAAATGATTCATCTCTTCCAGAATTAGTTCTAAATGGATAAAGTCATGTTTCTATTTGAACTGTTTTGCTCAATCCCTGAACAATCAGTTTTACAAGTCAGGGCCATATAAGTCATGCCCCTTCTTATCCAAAATCTTGCAGCACGTGAATGACCCAATATTCGTTGCGACTGACTCGGCTTAATCTAAAGATAGGTTAAAAGCCTACGCAGGCTATTAAGGAAATACCCCGGTTTATCATCCCCCGCCGTTTTGGCGAAGGGGATATAGTAATGGTCTCCGTCTGTCATTCCGTCCTTCCGTCATTCCGTCACTAAACTTGTCCGGAGCATATCTCTAAAAGTATAATTGCTATATACTTAAAACTTCATAGGTCGATAGATCTTATTGGGGAGAAGTGAAGTGCACAAGAACCACAACTCTTACTTGCATAATTTTGTCCTTTGTTGTTTTGAAGACAAAGATTTTGTCCGGAGCATACCTCTGAAAGTATAATGGCTATCAACTTGAATCTTCATAGGTGGATAGATCTCGTTGAGGAGAAGTGCTATACACAAGAAAAACAACTTTTGCTTGCATTATTTTGGAATTATTGCCCTTTGTTGTTTTAAACATTAAGATTTTGTCCGGGGTATAACTCAGAAAGTATAATAGCTTTTGACTTGAAACTTCATACTTGGATAGATCTCGTTGAGGAGTAGTGCAGTGCACAAGAATCACAACTCTTGTTCGCACAATTTTGGAGTTATTTCCCTTTGTTGTTTTAAAGACTTAGATTTTGTTCTGACCATATCTCTGAAAGTAAAATAGTTATTATGGAACTCATTGAGAAGAAAAGCAGTGCACAAGAAGTCTAAATCTAACTGGCTTCAGTTTACTATAAAGCTTTTACGGATGGGGATGGCCATGTCCGACATGGCTCTTGTTCTAATAAACGACCTCTGATTTTCGCAAAACTACTTTTGAGAATATTTTATCAAAATAGTGTAAAAAAGTGAATAAGAATAACCAAAATTTGTAACATAAAAAAACATCGACACCTACATTCTATATTTCAAATTAATATATAAATTCCACACAGACAAAATCGGACTCGTCCGAAAAACATATGTGGCAGTGTCAAGTACAGTTCCACATTATGTAGTCCAAGACGACATCGTTTTCATTCTGAAGATGACCTCATAATGCAAATAAACGTTTAAGGTAGGTATTGATGTTTTTATAGTTTCATGTCACTAACCTTGATTATTCATATCCCTCTCATTTACTATGTTTGTACAATATCATGAAAAATAGTTTTGCGGAAAACAGATGTCGTTTATTACAATAAACCAAGGTATTTTCCTGGTAGCCTACGAAGGGCTCTTAATCTATCTTTAGATTAAACGTATAATCGTTGGAATCCCGCATTCAGTTTGCATTTGCTCAAACCAACGCCATCGTTATGTTATCAGGGGATATGTTCGCTAGCCGGTCTTCCGATTATGTAAAGATCAGTACAAAACTGCCTTGAGCGTCAAAACGACCGTAATTTTGCGCTTACCATTTGGTGTGATGTGATATAGGACGTTGGTTGTTTCGCTCGCCAATTAATTACCTTCCGTTGACTTTTGGTCATATGCAAATGAGGTGATGTGGTGTCAACAACCGAAAGTGACATCTAAAACTAACCTGGAATTCAACTGAACATAAACTATATAACAAACAACAAAAAACGACTTTGAAACCATATATGTCCTCCGTGGAAGAAAAAAATAGTTGAAATAATCTATCGCTTATTTGGTCACTTAAGCAAACAAGGGCCTTCTTAATATCTAAATGCAAAGCAGAGTGTGAGTGATGTTCTCTAGAAAGGGTATTTTGTGTTTTCTTGTCGACTTTAAATTTGTGTTTGTTTACATTCTGAAATCGAGACGAATGCACCCGATCTTTCACCGGAAAACTTCACTAATCTTCGGCATTTACTGTTATATGCACAGATAATTATGACTAAATTTTCAGGACAATTTCGTTAATCTTCGTGACATAGCTAGTCGTTTGAATGACTAGCGAAAGTTAAAACGTCATATTTTGCTGTAAACAAACCTTAAATTGTGTTTGTAACATTCTAAAATATCGCTACTTCTTCCATGAAATGTAGGCTTACTGCTTAGAGCTATGTTGATCTTATAATTTTATAGTCATATTCATTTATGCCTTTGAGTCTGGAGAAAGTTTTTCTTGCTAATTTTTTAGTGCGTTTTGGGGGAAGATATGAGTTAAATGCCTATCAGATTACCGCGAAAAAAATATCTTACCCAAATCTAAGTGTTAGGCGTCCACTTAAGCGTATTTTAGGCAAAAGGCAAATATTTCTCATCTAGCTTTCAGAAACATCGATACCTCCCTTTAACTGAATGGTAAGAAATACCTACGGTTTCGCGAAATATCAAAATTTACCTGCCCAGCTTGTGGTTTTCCAATATAGCCATAAATGCAAATTTGCATACTTCTGATGCAACCTTATAACTATATAAGACAAGATACCACTGATCAATTGCAGTTTGAATGGAATGCATCGAGAACACGTTACAGAAGAGAAGTATTAAGGAAATTAAAACGAGCCTAAAACGAGCAAGATGACCAACCTTTTAACATCAGTTATACTCTTTTCCCTTTGCATCTTTAGTCAAGATGCAACAGCAGTACCAGAAGACGGTAAATGTTTTATTACATTTAAGTTCAACTTTATATTTCATTTTTTTATCACCAATTGTTGCGTTATAAGATATAAATACATTTCATTTTAAAGACTAAACGTTAACATGAAGTGCATACATAACATAAACATAACATATCTTTTACCTCGACCAGGAACCACAAGGTACAATAAGGACATATACAAACTAACATTTATGAAAATAGAATAAGTACTTCCGGTAAAACAAATTGATGAAAATAGTTGAGATGACATATCTTAGATTTCCTGGGGGATAGATGCGGTCAATGATTGAGCCTTTTTATGGAGCA
The DNA here is from genome assembly GCA_946902895.1 of Fragum fragum. NCBI lineage: Eukaryota > Metazoa > Mollusca > Bivalvia > Cardiida > Cardiidae > Fragum > Fragum fragum. Next base: position 46,592,555 of record OX336380.1, on the reverse strand, counting down.
CATATGGTGGCAGATGCGGTAATTTGGTCAAGTAACCGTAGGGTTAACAATTTGGCGGAATAATCATAAGTATTGTTTCGAAGCGGAACAAATACGGCAATTACAACCTAAAAAAGCTGTAGTTGCGAAATTTGGTTGCCCACTTACGAACGACTATATTATGTTTAATTTTGTTAGGTAGTAGTAAAAAAAGCAAATATATTTACATCAAAGTTATGGCATTCCCGTCATTCCCGACCCTGTTCTAAACTAAAAAACAAGGTTTGAATATCGAGTGCGATGGCTATTTATCTGTAGCAGATGTGCAAACTGTGGTTCAAAATTTTATATTGTTATGAGCGCTAAGACTTTTAAATACAATTACTGTTTGCTTTCAATCAATTAAAAGAAAATAACTTTTGTCTGTTGAAAGTAATCTTGGCAAGGTATGTAGCTGTATTTGTTATTCCGATTAAATATTTGAAAACGTCACATCATGCTTCAATTTTTCTGTATTTTCCCCAATACATGCTTATAGTTTATTCTTACGGTACTCAGATAGCGCTAGAAAAAGATTTTTTTTTTCTGTCTCGAAACTCTCCGCTTGTTATGTTCATAAAAGACATTGTAGCGACTTAAAAGAAATGATTCCAGTTAAAATATTAATAATACATAGTGATATTTCCTTACACAATTAAATGTAATTAATTAAATGTAATTAAATGTAATCAGTTATTATGTACCTTTAGCTAAAAGAGGCCAATTGGTTTGTAATATGTGTATTAATCCCGTAGATACATGTAATTAAATGTAATTAAATGTAATCAGTTATTATGTACCTTTAGCTTAAAGAGGCCAATTGGTTTGTAATATGTGTATTAATCCCGTAGATACATGTAATTAAATGTAATTAAATGTAATCAGTTATTATGTACCTTTAGCTAAAAGAGGCCAATTGGTTTGTAATATGTGTATTAATCCCGTAGATACATGTAATTAAATGTAATTAAATGTAATCAGTTATTATGTACCTTTAGCTTAAAGAGGCCAATTGGTTTGTAATATGTGTATTAATCCCGTAGATACATGTAATTAAATGTAATTAAATGTAATCAGTTATTATGTACCTTTAACTAAAAGAGGCCAATTGGTTTGTAATATGTGTATTAATCCCGTAGATACATGTATCGTTAAATTCTTCGCCCACATTTAGATTCGTTGTGGTCGTCAATTGGATAGGTACATTAGAAAAATTCAAATGTATTTCGGTAGGTTCTGCTAATATCAATTAACATTAAATAATCCTTAAATGGAGAGATCGATGTTTCTTAAACCTTGATAAGAAAAACTGCAAATTGACGAAAAATGCGCTAAATTTATGTATTTCCGTCGCTATCGTTGCACATGCCAATATGAGCGGCGACGCCCCAAGAATACGGTTAGTTGTTACGGGGGGTGGGTGGGGGGGAAATGCAGGAATACGGGACGAAACTGCTGAGAGCTCCGCCTGGTTTTTTAACATGCTCGATGGAAAGCATCGTCACACGGGACCTCGGTTTAACGTCTCATCCGAAATACAATTAGTTGTGTTAGTTGATATGGTCAGCCCAGGGCTCAAACTCGTGACCTTGAAGTTTGAAGGCAAGCGCTCTAACAACTGAGCTAATCGGGTTTAAATAGACGCCTATTTGTGAGTCAGATATGGTTTGAGCCAATTCAAACCGAATGTGGGACTCCTACTGTTATGCGCACTGCGAGAATTACCCAATGTTCTTTGCAACAGTCGCGGCTTAATCTAAAATAGATTAATAGCATACGTAGGTTATTTGGGGAATCCCTGGTTTATTCTGAATAAACGGCCTCTGACTTTCGCTAACCGGTCTTCCGATTACGTAAATAACTTTTCAGAATATTGTATTGAAATAGTATATGAGAGTGAATAATAATAATAAAATCTGTAAGACACACAAAAAACATCGATTAATCCCTTTAAGTCCCAATATCTTTTATTGCGAAATGGTCTATATCAAGCTGACTCTATGGAGTATTGTACATTCGGACTCTTCTGAAGGTAATGTCGATAATAATCGAGTGAATCTATCTCATTCCAGTTTGCTAATAATCCAATCATATTTTGTCGCTGCCAAAACAGTACTGTAAGACCTTAATTTTGATATTTCAACGAAAAGAACTACATAACAAAAAAAAATAAATTATTTGTTCAAATGTGTGGTTTATTTTCATATTTCACTGAAAAATGAGTTACAGGTCATCTCCAGAACGAAGACAGCCTAAGAATATCTGTAATATAAAACTTGAAAAAATAAAACCGTATCAAGGCAGATGCGAATTCCGTAAATAATTTTAACATCGCATTGTTGTAAGAAAGACTATTTTGTACATAGAAAAAGTACCGAAAGGGATAATTTCGACCCTTGTTGGTCTGCGAGTCGACCAGGTTCGATATTAAACGAACTTTCAACATGACCTATAAACTTCATTAAGCTGTTTGTACGATATTAAGGTTCAATACCAAAGAGTCTATTGTTCATACTTTGATCATTTGGGCTAAATAAACGGTGTAATGGGTTTACCGATCTTAAAGCGCCTCTTTAGGAGATTTTCATGACATTTTGATGTAGAAATGTATTTTCTTTTCGTATATCATTTTCACGCATTTTTCCTCCTTTCCTTAAGTGAAATCTACAGTTCTAAATACCTCGATGGCCGAGTGGTAGAGGTACTTGACTCGTGATCCGAAGGTCACGGGTTCGAGCCCCACCGTCACCGAGGTGTGTACATGGGCAACACACTTAATAGCCAGCCTCAGTCTGTAGAAGTGGGTAGCAGTGCGGTTAAGCCACTGCCTCTCTTTCAGGGACGTGAAAACATCTGGTTTGTGTGTTCGAGAGCGACTCTATAAGCTTAAAGCTTTCGTCGCAATCGAACGAAAATAAATTAGTATAAACTAAACTAAATCTACAGTTCCCTATAATTTTCATTTAATGTAGTTTATTCCTTGTAACCTACTTTAAAACATTCGTACATTTGGTAGATATTTATAACGTCTTATTGCTAGTGAGCCGCCGTCAAAGCGCAGTCGGTAGCGCATCAGGCTCCCAATTTCTGCCATTGGATGTCATGGGTTCGATCCCCGGCACAAGTCCTTTCCGACATTTGTCTCTCACAAATGGGTAGTTAATCGTAAACCTAAGTGGGATAGCGGCTGGATGCTAGAAAATGATATAATGGTAGTACTGGTGTGAAAAGATTCGAGGAATCAAGGTGCTCCAGTCGCCACCACCTCATTTAATCAAGCAGGTGTTGCTAGTGAAAGTTAATGATGTAATTGATCTTTTATTAAAACTACAAATAACGCGATGTTTGAAATTTAACATAACGTATACTTCCGATTTCTACGATTCCAGAAGCTGAAAATTGTCATCCGAAACTTCTTTTTTTTTTTTTTTTTTTTTGAACAATTGATCAATCGCTGCTATCAATCAAAGAATCAACCGACCAATCAAATACTTTATTCAGCCCGGACCTGAGCTTTCAACTCCGACTTGCCGCCATTTTAGTAACCTTTTTGTTGGTTTTGGGAATGAAACATCGTAACTAAAGCTTATTAAAGCTGTAGCTACGATGTTTATGACGTGATTTTCATTCCGTATATCACGTTATAATGCGACTAAAAGTTATAAAAAATGGTATACAAGAAGGGAAAGACTGGCAGTTAGACAATTTCTTTTACTATTTCATCGAATTTCATTAATAAGAAAAGAAGGTACTTAATAAATCGAGAATTATATTACCATAGCGATACAAACACTTTTAATTGCTTCTCGCTTCGGAGGAAAATTTGAGATTTCACTCGACATTCGGTCTCGTGAAGTATCAAAATTTTCCTCCGCATCTCAAAGTCAATACAAGTGTATGTCGCATTGCGATGCAATACAGGATTCCCCCATCGGATTAAAAAAAGTCTTTATAATAAACCTTTTCACTTTAATTTGGGGAAGTGGAAAATTTATTGCTTTTGAAAGTTTTAAATAGGGGATAATTGTTTGTTTAAGTGTAAGAACCATTTATCGTGGTTGTTAAATATTGCTAATTTAAGATTTTAAAAAATCAAAGGTCAAAAACTAAAATTAACTAAAAATTAGTTGTAGGAGAGTAACGGTTCTTGTAATACAGGTTTAAAACAACAAAGGGCCATAACTCAAAAAATGAATAATGGAGGGAAACGTTCTTGCACATGACATTTCTCCACATTGTGATCTATAAGTGTATAAAGTTTCAAGTTCCTAGCACTTATTGTTTAGAAGATATGCTCCGGACAAAAATGTAAAGTAAAAACAACAAAGGCCAATAACTCAAACAATGGTTATGGGAGGGTAACGGTTCTTGCACATGACACTTCTCGACACTGTGATCATTAAGTGTATAAAAGTTCAAGTTCCTAGCACTTATGGTTTAGGAGACATACTCCGGACAAAAATGTAAAGTTAAAAACAACAAGGGGAATAACTACAAAAACAGGCAAGCTAGAGTTATGGTTCTTGAATATGACACTTCTCCACATTGTGATTTATAGGTGTATTAATTTTCAAGTTCCTAGCACTTATGATTTAGGAGCTATGCTCCAGACAAAAATGTAAAGGTAAAATAGCAAAGGGCTTCAACTGTTCCTAGCACTCATGGTTTAGGAGATATGAGAATTGCTTATAGGCTTAAAAACTAATAATAATGGCAAAAAACAGATATTGTAAAATTGCTCCTTTGATTGTTTCCCGAAGGTTTCATTTTTTTCATTCTTCTGTATTAACCGTTACCTCTGGATTTCACAGATATATTCAAAATAACACGAGCCTCAGAGATCGCACAGACAGGAAGTACCGAGAAGAAATTCGTCTTCAATGATGCAATGACATATACATTCAAAAGAGCTCTTTCTGGCAGTAGTTTCACACTGACTTTGAAGAAGGAAGACTCACGAGAAAATTATGTAATCCGAACTGATGAGTTAGTTGCCTTTGCTGAATCAACACAAATAGTATACAGTCCGGTAATTTGATGTTTGAAGTTTTAGCAAAATCATCGTGCTGATTGGTCCGTTCTTGGGCGACATAAATATCGTAAATCATAGAGACAGCACTTTACTATGTAGACTTTTGTAGGGGTATATGGCTTGGAAGTGGTCTATTCAGAGACATGGGCGTACCCGGGACCGAACCATTTATGCTGGCAAGAAACATTTTAACAAATGTATTTTACTGCAAAGTTTTGATATAATATTCGATTATAATATGCATTATATGATTACCCGTTATATCTTTGAAATTGAAATTCTCGTGGGGCGACTCAACTCTATTCATTTTTCTTGGGGGATGACATCAAATCAAATTTCCCGCGAAAAAGTATATCCTTTATATCTCTCAATTTATATACATGCTGTAAACGGCGTATTGCACGACATTAACGCATAGCGTGTTCTTTACTGAACTCATAGGTCCATTCTACAAAATAAAATTGACAACTATTTCTCGCTCTTAAGTATAAGTTTTATTCAGAAGAGTGCACGGCAATATTCGTGCGGTCAAACAATGTCACGATAACATGTATTATTATAATATTTCTTGATGTTTGTGTTTTGCCTACACAAATGATATATACTTGTTGAGTCGCATAAAAACGAGAACTAAAGCATGCATATTCGCGGAACAGCGTTTAAGTTTCGTTTAATCTTCTTTGAATCGAGACTCGACCGGCCGAAATCTAGTATAAATGATTTTTGATTGATAAGGCTTATCGAATAAATATCATACTGTAGATATGAGGTTTGGGAAAAGATGGTGACAGAATCTACTCCAAGGAAAGCAACTTTTTGTTTAAAATTGATATATTTCGTATGTAAATCAAACCAGGGTTCTTTAAATTGCTTATTTCACCAAGTGGAATAATCCAGTATCGGATGGCAAATTTAAGATAGGACTAATTCATAGCAGGTACAAAGACAAACAGAGTACACGAAATAAATAATGTGACAGAAGAAAGGATAGCATGAAAAGATACTTTATGAAACATATATTTTTCTTATTTTCTCTAAATGTTCTCCCACCATTTGAGAACATTAGAGAAGTAACGTCTATTGAACTCGCTCGCTTACCGCTCCAATCAATCCAAAACACTCCACAAACTCAATAGAACCGCTAAAAACGCCCTACAACTTCATTAAAATAGCTCGAAACAAAATGCTAAACTACTCCATTAAAATCCGTCATAAACATGAAAGACTTTGTAAGCTGATGTGGATTATAAATCGTCTGATTGGTTCATGAAGGTAAACAAATTTGATCATAGAAGAACGTGAATGATTTGTCTAATTGGAGGTAATAAAATATCGCCGACATTTGTCTATCATAAATGGCTGGATAATCGTTGACCTATATGGGATAGCAGCTAGAGGCTGGGAAAGGATGTAGTGGTAGTACTGGTGTGAGAAATTACATTCTTTCCCAGCCTCCAGCTGCTATCCAACTTAGGTTTACGATTATCCACCCATTGGTGATAGACAAATGTCGGAAAGTATATGTGCCACCGCCGGGGATCGAACCCATGATACCCCATGATTGAAGATAGTAAGCCTGCTGCACTACCAACTGCGCTTTGACACATATCCATTCGGACATTTGTCTCTGGACAATGGGTGGATAATTGTAACACAGAGTAATTATATTTAACTTTCAATGCAAATCGGAGACTCATATAGTTAGACCTACCAGATGTATACCGCGAGAATGATAAGCTATATAGTTACATATATCAAAAGATGTTTATTATTATTATTTTGAATTGGCCTTTTCAATCCATTACCAAACGACAAAATTTTGGACTAGTTAAAGCCGACATTTTAAATCGCTTTTTGATTGAAAACTAAGGTCCAGATAGGGTAGAAATAAATGTAAAACAAGCAATTTCTCACATTGGTTTCTGTGATGCATTTCTCCAGGGGAAGGTTAAACGACAAACACTACCCCTCATTTGTTTCTTACAGATAATAATTCTCAATGAATATTGCTAATCTAATATTGTCCAAGTTTCTTGAATGATACGTAAATTATTTTGTGTAATGTTTTTGGAAAAAGGATAATTTCGAAAAGTAAAAAAAGTACTGATCTTGAAAGCTAGTTAGACGCGGATCAATTGAATTTGTTTTAACGCGACTTTCAGTAGTATTTAATAAAATCGCGATTGGAGGTGCACCCAACCATGACTTCCTGTCATTTTTCACACCAGTTTCATGTACAACTGACGCAATAAATTTCGGTCATTACATGTGTAGCTTTACAATTAATAGCTTTACATGCAAATTACTTGTCATATTTCCATCGATGAAAGATAAATGACGCGTGTGACAATTGCATTTTTTCCGAACTTGCGATCGTGTTCAGGACTCTAGAATAGAAACATCCTGTATAACATGTACCTATAAAACAAACCAGGCTAGGCGAGAGGTTATGCTTAAAAAAGATAATCTATATCAAAATTGCCATTTTGTACACAAGAACGGACATATAACTATACTGTGCCAATACGAACGTCCATCATCAGTACTATCAGTGCTTTGATTTATGCAAGGATCTAGTGACAATCTATACAGTATAATCTATACGGTATGATTTATAGAGCGTTATTCACCGGATGGCAAAGAAGTGTAAATGATATTTATCTACAATTTATTTTCAGCGTCAGGTTGCTTTCTACACGAACGATGAAAAGACAACGTTTTTGGCTGAAAGATGCGATGCTAATCAAGGAAACGGAGTTTGTGTTCTGGTATATCATTTTTTTGCATTGTGGGAAGATCCCATCTGAATTCTTTTCGTATCACAGGTCACAATTGCCGGATCGCCGCTAGAATTGAGGTAGGCGGTAGTCTAACTGTCCCGAATCCTGGACTGTCCGACATTAATACAACAGCGAAACCTAATCCTAAATCTATATAGCCGTTGTCGTCTCAATTTTCATACATACTACAGTAAACTATTATGCTGATGCTAAAACTTATGATATAAAATTCTAAATCCTCTACCTCTTCACCTAATTGCAAAACATAATTTAAATATTATGATACAAGATTAGTAAATATTTGGATGATACATTTGGGGATGAGAACCGAGCTAATCAGGACTTTTATAGCATTTAAGTCATTGACTTTCTTCTTGGAAAAAAACTTGAAGTAAAATGTCCGTTTTAATTTGGTCACATGAGCACAACGTATTCAAGGTGAGATATTGTGATCGCTTTAAACCAGTCTGTCCGTCCGTAAACAATAGTTAAAAAATCTTCTCCTTCCAAGTCAATAATCATATAGGTCATGCTCTTTCAAAAAAACTTCAAAATTGATATCAATAAAAAACTGTTAGCCAATGGAAATTGGATGTAAAGTTTCTACCGAACCATACGGCCTAACGCTTAGATATCTGAAATACAGTCAACTATTGAACCTCTTCAAAAAACTAACGATACCTAATTTCATACTGAAAAAAAAACATTTTTTTTGAAAATTTTCTCCCCCCCCCCAAACCATAAAGCCTAGAGCTTTGATATTCGTTTATTTATCAATGTCGTTTGACCCTTTACCAAATACTTCAAAGAATTACCGCACTCTTAAAACTCCCTTTTTCTTTTCTATCCCTGATTTTGCAAAGGACTAAAGGAGGAAATCCTTTGAAAAAATCCTCTCAATGAATGAATGAGTAGAGTTTTATGGCCCGTCGACAACTAAGGTCATGTTGGGCGCATAACAAGTACGTGAAAATGTGCCTTTGAGTAAAAACGGAGATGGATTAAACAGTAAAATGTAGAATCAAATAACCATGGTAGATATAACTAACAAACAATTACTAAAACCGATCTATACGAACAAAAAAATCTAGACAATCCTTAAAATTGCTTACAAGAACCTAAAATCATATTTTGCTGTACAAATTAATGGCTTTCAGGAAATCAAAAATAAGTTCGATTCTGACGCTTTCAAATAGCTGCCTCATACTGTCAGCCTTGAAATATTGATCTCTGTACATAGAAAAATCAATACAAACTATAAAAATATGTTTTACAGTAAGAGGAGCGTCGCATGGAATGCACATTGGAGGTTCGTCTTCTTTAAGAAGAAATGAATGCGTCAGATAAGTGTGACCAATGCGTTAACGGACCAAAATGATTTCTTCTCGGCGATTTGATCTATAGCCAGGTAGCCATTCACCAAGACTCTGTTTAATAGCATAAAGTTTGTTATCTTGGTTTGCGGGATCGTCCCAACAATTCTGCCAGATATCCTGAATAAAATGATGTATTAAAGGTTTAAAATCACTAAAAGGAACATCGAAGGGTAAAATGTCTAGTGATAATGCCTCCTTGGCAGCCTTATCTGCCTCCTCATTACCACGAATACCAATGTGGCTAGGGAGCCAACAGAAAACAAGATCAACATCACTATCAAGATTTGAAATCTTATTCAGTAATTTAACTATAAGAGGATTGTCTGTTTTCTCGTGTTCGAGCGCTTGCATACTAGACATTGAATCAGTGAAAACAATATAGCGCCAATAACCATCTTCGATCATGTGATCGAGCGCAAGATCAATCGCCGTAAGTTCTGCTGAAAATACAGAGGAGTTGTTTGCTAGACGAAACTCATATTTTTCGCCATCTAGAACAGTGGCTGAAGCAACTTCCTCTCCGTCCTTCGAACCATCTGTATAAATCTCTTCATGCTATATGTACCTTTCTTTAATCTCTAAAAATTTTGTTTTAAAGACAACAGGGTCTGTAGTACCCTTTTTGCTTGAAGTCAGGTCATAAAGATAAGTGGGACTTTTGCATGTCCATAAAGGAACATCGGAAACTGTATATTCGGCAACATCCTCCAGATCGAAATCCAGAGAATTTATATCTGTTTCGCAACGTAAACTAAAAGGTGGTATAGCCTTTGCTTTCTTCTCAAATTCTTCCTTGTACTTAGGTTCAAATACAACTTAGTAGGTGGGGTTGTCAGGATTAGACCTTAACTTAAGATAATATTGCATGGAGAGTTTCTTTCGACTGAAGTTTAAAGATGGTTCATTGGCTTCAGTGTACAGACTATTTACTGGTGATGTTCTAAAAGCGCCTAATGCTAAGCGTAAGCCTTGATTATGAATAGAATCAAGTTTGCGAAGGTATGAAGGGCGCGCTGAGTCGTAAACAGCTCAGCCATAATCTAACTTAGATCTGACAAGCGACCTGTAAAGTCGCAATAGAACTTTTTATCGGCCCCCAGTCCATATGGGACACAACACGTAAAAGATTTAGAGCTTTTTGGCACTTATTGCTCAAATAATCAATATGTGGACGTAACGAGAGTTTAGAGTCAAAGAGAAGCCCTAAAAATTTGAGCTCTGGAACGACTTCTATTGGCACTCCGTCAAGTTTAAGTTTGGGATCAGGATGCAGTTTTCTTGACTGACAAAAGTGCATACATTTGGTTTTAGTCTTGGAAAACTTAAAGCCGTTTTCGTTTGACCATTTGGTAAGGTTGTTCAAGACTTGCTGCAACTGCCTTTCAATTGTGTACATATGTTTTGATCTGTAACAGATACAGGAGTCATCAACGTAAAGAAAACATTCCACACCAGGACAAACGGTTTTAACAATGTTGTTTATTTTGACACTAAATAGTGTCACGGATAAAATACTTCCCTGGGGAACTCCCATTTCTTGTTCATGGGGATCTGAAAAAGTATCTCCCACCCTGACTCTAAACAGACGTTCGTCTAAAAAAGCAGAAATGAAATAAGAAAGGCGACCTCGAATACCGAAATCAAAGAGGTCATTCATAATTCCATACTTCCAAGTGGTATCATAAGCACTTTCAAGATCGAAAAAAAACAACAGAAACAACATGTTCTTTCTTTATAAAAGCTTCTCGAATAAAAGTCTCGAAGCGGACAAGATGATCAAGAGTGCTTCTCTGTTTACGAAAGCCACTTTGGACTGACGTAATCAGTTTATTTTTTTCTAAAAACCAAACAAGACGATCATTCATCATTCTTTCCATGGTTTTGCAAATACAACTTGTTAAGGCTATAGGACGATAGTTTGAAGGGTTTGTAGAATCTTTACCTGGTTAAGGTATAGGAATCACAATAGCTTCCCGCCAAGAGGCAGGAATTATTCCCGTTTTCCAAACCTGATTATAAATTTCAAGTAAACAGTGAAGGGAGCGAGATGGCAAACGTTTAAGGAACTGATAATGGATATTATCAGATCCGACAGCAGTGTCATGACACTTCTTTAAAGCTTTCTTCAACTCTTTCACAGAAAAGTCTCTATTGTGGTGTTCAAGGTTGCTGGAACCAAAATTAAGCTTGGACTCTTCTTTTTCACCTTGAAATTTTTGAAAGGTGGGTGAATCATTAGAATAGGAGGACTTCTTGGCAAATGTATCTGCCAATACATTGGCAATGTCATTGTTTGGAAGAAACTGTACTATCATCATCTGTTTTAAGATGACCAACACTAAGGGACGTGTTCTTCCCACTGATTTTACGTATCATGTCCCAAGTCTTTTTGACAGATGATCTTGAATTTAATCTTGAAACATACTGCCTCCAAGACGTACGTTTACTTTGTTTGATAGTTCTACGGGCTTTCGCACGTGAAATTTTAAACTTGTAAAGATTTTCCTTCGTGGGCCTAAGGCCAAATGCTCTGAGAGCAGATTTTCTCTCACTTATAGCCTTTTTACAGTCGTCATTAAACCATGGCTTGTTTGGATTTTTAGGATTAGGCGATGTTCGAGGAATTGCTTTTTCTGCAGCAGAATAAAGTAAAGATGTAAATAGTTCTGCAGAGTTTTCACATTCATCAAAGGCTTCTGGATTTATTGACTGCTCACATGTAATTTTAAAAAGTTCCCAATTAGCTTTATGGAGTTTCCAACGCCTAGGGCGCTCCTGGACAGATGGTCCTAATTCAGATATATGAATAGGAAAATGGTCACTACCATGAAGATCTGAGTCAACTTTCAAGCTAAAAGTCGGAAAAATGTCTGGAGTGAAAATAGTTAAATCCAGTGAAGAATATGAACCAGTTGCTGGATGATGATAAGTGGAAAATTTATCATTTAATAAAACAAGATCATGATTTGATATGAAATCTTCAATAATACGACCTTTGTTGTCTGTATGGGAACATCCCAAAGCGTGTGGTGAGAATTGAAATCTCCCATTAATATATAAGGCTTGGGTAATTGTTCGACAAGATCGTCTAGTTTCCTACGACTGATAGGAGAACTAGGTGGAAGATAGATTGAACACAGTGTTACTGTTTTATTAACAGATACGCTAACGGCAACAGCTTGTAGCGTAGTATTAAGAGGAATAGTGCGGTGAGGAACACAGTTGTTAACAATGATTCCGACACCGCCCGAAGCTTTCTCAATACCTTCAAAATTTTTACAATAGCAAGAGTGATACTTTAAAGAGAATTTGTCAGTATCTTTTAAAAAGGTCTCTTGCAAACAGATTGCAACTGGCTTTCCATTAGAAACTAATAGATTCATTTCTTCAAAATTCGCTTTGATGCTGCGACAATTCCATTGAATGATTTTGTTCGCCATAGTTATGTTAAGGGGGAGAAATATACTAATTAGTATTGGAAGTATGAAAATTATTTGTTTATGTGTGAAAGATCTATTATATTTTTGCCTCGCTTATTCTCTTTGGAAGAATCTGCATCCTCTGTGTCTTCCGTAATCATGTCTTCTTCAAGACAGTGGTAGCGGTTGTATTGTTTAACAGGATCCTCAGATCCCTTTGGCTGGCGATTAGATGATGTCGCCCTAGGAGACGAAGTTCTGCTCCTAGGGGGTTTGACAAACGAGCTTGTATCATTATCCTCGGATACTTTACTAGCTGGACGATTTAATTTCTCTTGCTGCATTTAGGCCTTTTTACGTTTTACCATCTCAACTTTATCTAAGAGTTCTATTCTATCCATTTCAGAAAGAGATGTAGTTTTTGTGTCTTGAGGTCTAGACTTTGAATCGGTAGATACAGATGAAGTTTTATTGCTAGAAGGCTCTTTCGAGACTGAAGGCGAAGTTTCATTTTTAGAAGGGGAAGATAGATTAACAGTATTTGATTCCAATATAGCTTCAGGAGTTTTGTTTGTTTGGAGGGAAAGAGACTGTGTTTTCTTAATATGATTTGAAGTACTAGAAGTTAAGGCTACTGTGGATTTAGGGAATAATTTGTCAATCTCATGCTTCTTATCAGGGAAAAGAATGCTGAGTTTTTCGTGTAAAGTTTTACAGTTTTGACATTCCATGTTGCTTTTTGTAATATTGGAGTAACTGGAGGGCAGATTGGCTTTTGTTCTTAATTCAAAAATTTTACGGGCTTCAAAAAAGGATACATTTTTCTACGCATTTAATTCTTTGAATTTCTTTCTCCTTTATCCAGAATTCACAGTCCTTTGAATTTGCTGGGTGGCCTTTTCCACAGTTAGCACATTTTACTTCGTTCCGACAGGAATGATCAAAATGATTTGGGTTTACATCACCACATTTAACACAAACCATATCATTATTGCATTTGTCTTCATGATGTCCAAACCTCTGACAAAAATAGCATCCCAGAGGATTTGGAACATAAACATCTACGTTTACCACATTAAACCCGACTTTTATTCGCCGAGGCAAAATGGGAACATCAAATGTCAAAATGAAAGTGTTTGTGTTGACTTTCATTCCATTTCTAGTAACAGAGATACGTTTAACTGCAGTTACTCCTTGACTTTCTAGACCTTCAACAATCTCGATTTCAGAGCAATCAGCTAGCTCTCTACAACGGATGATTCCCCTAGATTTATTCAGGGTCTCATGAGCATAAACCTTGACTTCATGTCCAAAAAATAATTCAGTTTTTAACAGATTTTCAGCCTGAGCATTTAAATTAACTTCTACCAATAAATTACCATCTTTCAAAGATTTTACAGATTTCGGAGTACCTAGGATAGATTTTAATTGTTTTCAATAACAAAAGGAGAAAGTTTTGAAATTTGAAAATTTGGTTCTTTTGACTTGATGACCATAAATTTGTTGAAATGACCAGAAGCGCTAACAAATATTTCGCCAATATCGGAGTCCATTTGAGCATCGCCTTTTCGTTTTTTGTTTAGGGGATCCATATTATAGTTTTAAATTTTCGTCATCTGTGGGCCCCACCCTCCATGGAGTCCTACAAGGGGGCTAAACAGGAACGGCGATCCAGCTCCCTTAGCCAAGGCTACCCAGATGATATACTCGGGCAGTCCAAGTTCCAAGGCCCGATAAAGGAGAACATGGACACTTCCCCAAATGAGAGTCACGCCATGCAAACCCATACCCGACCAAAAAACCCGAACCACCAAATTAGCCCATAAGCCTATATAGACTAGAAATAAAATACAATTAAAATACGAAAAATGGTATGACATGGACAAATAAACACTTGTACTACAGAAGGGTACAATGCATGACATAGCGTTTGCAATATTATGGGATATACAATAACTTAGTAAAGATAGATGCGTCAAAACACAAAAATAACTATAAATACATTGATAGCTATATATCATATTATAATAGTAGTCCATGCCCTAGTCTAAAACGACCAGCCGATTGCCTAGACAGGGCCAATCCACCGAAGCCGAGGCCAAAGCAGCGTGTTGAGAAGCTGGAGATCCCTTGGCTTCTCTCAACTACCAGGACCCTCTTTTCCGGCCTTACGAGTCTCCACCCACGGCAAACAGGCGGGCCCATTCGGTGGGGTCTTACCACTCTACAGGACGGCAGCCAGCGATTTCTATCCCCCCGCCGGCTGGGGGCAAAAAATCCTCTCAAGAATCATAAGGCCTAGAACTTTGATTTGGTACGTATGTCTGTTGACCCTCTACAAAGTTACCCCAAAGAATTACCGTTCTCTAAAATGTAGTCCTTTTCTTTGTAAACCCTGATTTTACATAGGTTTACAGAGGAGAGTCTATAAGTCTTCTCCAAAAACACAGGGTTTAGAGATTTGATATCTGATATCAACGCCGATTTACCCCCTACCAACTCACTTCTAAGAATTAAGTTACTCTGCAAAAAGCGATCCCTGATTCAACATTGGAATACATAAGAAATCTTTTGAAAAACACCCCCAAAACCATAAGGCCAAGAGCTTTGATAATGTGTATGTTTCAATGCCTATTGACCCTTTACCAGAATACACCAAAGAACTACCGTGACAATTAGTTTTTTTCTGTGCCTTTTTATTAGTTTTATATAGGACTGAAGAAGAAAATCTTTGAACATCTTATATCAAATCATAAGGCCTCAATGGTTTGATATTTGGTACTTATCACAGTCTATTAACACTCTGTCAAAATACCTTAGAGAGTTAACGTAATCTGAAATCCGGCCTTTTTATTTACACTCCAATAGTTTTACAGAGGGCAATCTTTTAAAACCACCTTCCCCCATACCATAAGTCTTAGAGCTTTGATATTTGGTATGTAAAAATACCTTTGACTTTCTACCAAAATAATTTTTAGTCATATCCTCCATCCGAGGAACTATTTCAACAATCTATCATTTATTTGGTCACCGAACTAAACAAGAGCCTTCGTAATATCAATATGCAAAAGGAGTGAGTGAATTACTCTTAAAAGAGTATTTTGGGTTTTTTTTTGTCATCGATTTCAAATAGCGTTTATTTACATTTATAAATCGAGCCGAATGCATCCGATGCTCTAACGGAAATGTAAGCTAATCTTCGGTATTGACTTTAATATGCCAATGACCTGATGACTATGCTTTACGGCCACTTTAAGCCTATATAACCACACAAATCCACGGTAAGCCTATCAGATTATCGCGAAGACAATATCTGACTACATTTCAGTATATTTAATTAAAATATTTTTGTAAGGAAAAAAGAATAATTAAAAGCTGTGACACGAAAAACCCCCATCGATACTTATCTTTAAATTTTGGTGAGTAACAATTAAAAAGCATATCTGCCCTCCTAGAAAGGAAAAATAGTTGACATAATATGTCGCTTATTTGGTCACTAAAGCGAAAAAGGACCTTCATCATATCGATATGCAAAAGTAGGATGTAAGTGATGTTCTCTAGAAAGGGTATTTTGTGATTTTCCTCTCGATTTCAATTTGTGTTTGTTTACATTTTGAAATCGACACGAATATTCGCCATTGACTGTTACATGCACAGGTGCTGATGAGTAAACTCTACGGACGATTTCTTTAATCTTCGCGACCTAGCAATTTGTTTGAATGACTAGCGAAAGTTAAATGTAATCACTGATTTCATAGTTTTATGTTAACAAACCTTAAATTATGGTGGCTCAAAATTTAAAATACAGAAAATTATTTCATGCATTGTAGGCTTATTTCGTGGAATTATGTTGATTTCATAATTTCAATCGTCATAATTTAATTATGCTTTTAAGCGAGGGGTATGGTTTTCTTATTAACTTGATAGTGTGTGTTGGGGGAAGATATTGCTTAAAATATCAAAATTTCTTTCACAAATTGTAGGCTTACCGCATAGAATTATTTGACCTTATAGTTTTAATCGTCTTATTTATGTTTTAAAGTCTCGAGTATTGCTGTCTTATTATTTTTGTTATGTTCTGGGGATGATATGGCTTTCAGAAACTTACCGTATTCTGATTTTTTCTCTGCAATATCTGGTTAATATTGGATTGAAAACGGAAGTCTTTGTAAATTTTTTCTCCAAAACCGTTGGGTATAGAGCTTTTATATTTTTTATTTATCGTCCTCTAATAATCCTCTACCAAATTTATCCAAGGAATGACTTTACTCTGAAAGTTAGCCCTAAGTTGTGAAATTTCAGATTCACATAGAAATACAGAAGAAAATGTTAAAAGAAATCTTTCAAAACATAAAGTTTGGAGTCTTGGGGGTTTTTTTTATATACAACGTTGCTTATTTACTCTCTACCAAAATACTTCAAAGAAAGACCCAACTTTTAAAATTAGCCATATTTTTTACATAGGATTAAAGGTGAAAACAATAAAAATGATCTTCTCCAAAACTGTTAGAGCTGGGATTTCTCATAAATCTATAAAGCATTGAGCCATCATATTTAGGAGAGTGATACAGGACTATTATTGTCCTCTTGTTGTTAATTTTTCCTTTACCTGTACTTGGATATGAAAGTTCCTAAGTTTCTTTATTTTATAGACTGGTGCTATTAGTTATAACAACGAAAGGTGGGCGATTAAGCCAGTAAACGGAACACACTACAATGGAATGGGAACTGACGAAGAGTCTGTCAGTATTTCAGCCATTAAAAGAGAAGCAAACGATTGGAAAAATGGTGGTATGTGTTATTGTTTTCTATTGAGTGTCCAAGGCCTCTATAAGTTTTAAAGTGATGTCAGCATTGTAATCACATCCATCTAACTGCATATTTCATTTTACCTCCTCTTGATCACCTGACCGACCAGAACTGCTGTTTCAGTGGTTTAGGTAATTTTAAAACCTTGATTATAAACAATAAATGTTTAAAGCTTTAGCTCTAATTTCTATCCAAACGAACAAACTATAAAGGCTCTCATCGTTCATAGGTCGAATTATAAACCGTTGATGTAGACATGACGTATGACATGGCGTGGCAGTTATTTGTTACATGGTGACATTCACACAACGTCCGAGAAAGGACGGATTTTAAGACATTAACTGGTAGGATTTAACATGGATATTATTTGACTGAGGAGACTTTTACAGATCAAGGCTGGGTATCTTTTCTCCAGCTTAATCCATTTTGTGATATTATATAAGATTGCATTGACCTAAAGTTCGGTTTAAGCTTTCTACCAACGAACTCACAAAAAAGTCCTCGACACTTTAGATGATCGACAAGAAAATAAATCTGGTCATATCTTATTCAATATTCGAGGTAGGTCTTCGTTGCTTAAATATCAGGTTTAAGATGTTCTTGTCGCCGTCAAAGCGCAGTTGGTATAAAAATAATTGCGAGTTCTTTCTAAGGTCGACGCTACCTCAGTACAAATCATGGTAGCAAAGAAATGTTAAGTTCTATTTTCTTATCCCGGACATTTTCTGGTCGAGTCGAATTTCGAAATTGGTAAAAGGATAAACAAGATAGATGGTTCCTGTCTTGGTATGGAAAAGTTCATCGGACTCGGTAAATGATTTTTTCCGGTTCGTCTTCGGTTCCCCTGATGAATGAATAGGCCTTGCCCGATAAACTTTTCTATATAAAAACCAATTATCTTTTATCTATTGATAAGTTGACAAATCAGTGTAGTTGTACGCTAGGTCGAAATTTTTTCTCCATATTTTCTACTTCTACTTTTTCTATCATCCGTTTGAATACAAGTTTTTGCATGTGTAACCTGTAACATTCAAATTCGAATATTTCTACAGTTTATTCTTATTTAAATGTTTTTATTGATTGACTGAATGGGGTTAAACGCCGCTTTTAACAGTATTTCAGTCATTTCGCGGCGGCTGGAGCACCTAACAATAGATTCCTGGTATTTCTCACATCAGTACTACCAATACATTCTTTCCTAGCCTCCAGCTGCTATCCCACTTAGGTTTACGATTATCCACCCATTGGTGAGATACAAATGTCGGAAAGAATATGTGCCGTCGCCGGGGATCGAACCCATGACATCCAATGATTGAAAATTAGGAGTCTGACGCGCTACTGACTGCGCTATGACGACGGCTCATTTAAATGTTTATTAAATTCATACAATTCAACTTATGATTGAAAAAATATCACTTAAGTACAATAAAAATATCGTTTATGGGTAAGGTGGGAGTCTGTGGTATATAAAGAAGTCTGCTTTATCCCACACAACACCACCATTTAGCACTCCTGTTACAAAGAGCACACTGCACAAAAATGTCGTGCGCAGATTCTGTTGTATTCGACAAGTTATTATTTTTTGTAATCTGTTAATTGGTTAATATAATCAACGGAGACAGTCCCGATGAGTGACAACAGCATAGGTTTTGATTGACACTAAAAGGATAAAATTTGTTTGCATATGAAATGATTTTTTTTTTTTTTTTCGAAAAACAATTCCTAAATAAAAGTCGTCGCGTGACAGATTTGATGACTTCAGTAAAATACGGACATCTGTTCCAGTTAAAGAAAAAGACAATTTAGAAACCCATAGTGCGGTCAATCGAGATATACACGAGAGATACAGACGTAGGGTAGCTACAGCGTGTAACATTTTTGAGGTAGTAGCGATTGCTGATGCTACCGTTTGGAAATAGTAAGTATGATGTTACCACATATTGATAAAAGATGCAGATACAAGAACATGTGCCCGCCTGTTTGTCGTGGAAAAGGGGGGTCCTGGTAGTTGGGGGAAGCCCAGAGATTTCCAGATTCTTAATTTCCAGCTTCTTAATAAGCTGCTTTAGCCTTGCCTTCGGTATAAACGGGAATCGAGATGGGCCCGTTACAGGCAATTTTCTTGTCGTTTAAAATGGGTATTGACTACTTTTATTATATAACAATAGGCTATCAATTAATAGTCGATTTGTGTTTTGGCACAACCTTTTTCCACTTTGTTATATTAATAATGAAAAATACAGATCAAACTTCAAGTTTATTTTAATTTCCGAATAGTTCGGTATAAAAAAACTTTTTCAATGGACACCAATTTACGCAATAACAGATAATAATGACATCATCATCACTTGAAGTCATCGGCAACAACGTCAAAAATGGCAATGACTTTGGCGGAAAAAATTTACAACAATACCTAAAGAGATACAAACTTACAACGTAAGTGCAATATCTAAGCGAGATGTAACAAGAGGACCATGATGGTCCTAGATGGCTCACCTGAACTGTCTGCTGTTAAAAAAATGCAATTAGAGACAAATAAATATAATCAGTTTCATGAACTTAGAGTCAAAACTGTGACTTCTATATTGTAAACAAAGAAATTGTTTTCCAAAAGTACCTTCCTATAATCAATAGGCCTCATCCTTGTGACTAAACAATTTTTCTAGCAAATTTTCATTAAAATTGAGCCGAAATTGTGGTCTCTAAGAGTGTAAATTGTGGCCTCTAGACTTTAAACAAAGAAATTGTCATTAAGGTCCCCTTTCCTGTGTTTTCCTATAGATCCATTCCATAATCTATAGGGTAAATACTTATGACCTTACAATTATTGTGACAAAGTTTCATGTACATTGAGCCTAAATTGTGGCCTCTAGACTTTAAACGAAGAAATTGTCATTAAGGCCCCTTTTCCTGTGTTTTCCTATAGAATCCTCCAATAATCGATAGGGTTCATCATCATGATCAAACAATTATTCTGACCAAGTTTCATGAAGATTGGGCAAAAATGTGGCCTCTAGAGTGTAACCAAAGAAATTGTCATTAAGGCCCCTTTTCCTGTGTTTTAGGATAGATCCTTCTCATAAACATCTCTATAAACTAATAGTTATTCTGGCAAAGTTTCATGAAGATAGAGCCATATTTGTGGCTTCTAGAGTGTAAACAAAGAAATTGTCATTAAGGCCCCTCTTCCTTTTTTTTCAAATAGAATCCTCCCATAATCAATAGGGTTCATCCTCATGACCTACCAATTATTCTGACCAAGTTTCATGAAGATTGGGTCAAAAACTGTGGCCTCTAGAGTGTAAACACTTCAATTGTTGACGCCGCACGACGGACGACAGACATTCAACGATCACAAAAGCTCACCATGAGCACGTTGTGCTCAGGTGAGCTAATAACAAGCCATTAAAAATACATTGTTTAGTTAGAAGATAATGCAAAGAAATAAATACTAACTTTAAATCCTTTATCCCATTACCAAACAACCCAATCTTAGACTGGTCCGAATTGCAAACGACAATTTATATTTAAAAAAAAAAACAAAAACAAAAAAAAAAAACAGTAGACATTTGCCTATTTGGAAAAAAGCATTGTTGGCAATGAAGAAGTCATTGGCATTTTTTCTTCATTATCCTCAATGCTCTCCAAAGTTTGTATCTTATGGGGTGCAAACAATCAAGATTGCGGGTTAAAGAAAGTGAAAGATCCAAGTGAAGGTACTAGTAACCAATTTTAATTACACAACAAAAATATTGGCCCAAAATGCTAAATATTAAAGGTTATAATAATAAAACATTTGAGAAAAGGAGAAATTAATTTTATTACTCGTCTCTCCTGCTTATAACTTTTTTTTATAAACAAGAGGGCCAAAATTGCCCTAAAATCGATCACCTGACTAATTTATGATGATTAAAAATAGACTTGAAAGAACAGAGGCATGTTTGACCTTGAGCTGTGACATTGAGTTTATCTGAAAATCGCTTTCAAATGGCATATCTACTCACAGTTGATTAATTGTAACATTTTATTTTTAGCAACCAAAAATTGTCCTTACAAATATGAACTAAGGCACATACACCGACTTGTCATAGTCACAACTTTGTCTTGCTCACTACAAGTAGACTTGACAAAAAGAAAGTAATTATAATCTTAAAAGTTGTCCTGTGTGCTATACACAGGATAGCAGTTGTTGTTTCTCACTCGTTTCCCATCTCACTTGCGCATACCATTTGTCTTTTGCCCATTGGTGGGAGACAAATGAATGAATGAATAGAGTTTTATGGCCCGTCGACAACTAAGGTCATGTTGGGCGCATATCAAGTAAATGTAAAGGTGCTTTTGAGTAAAAACGGAGATGGATTTAAACAGTAAAATGTAGAATCAAATAACAGTAATAACTAACAAACAATTACTAAAACCGATCTATACGAACAATAAAAATCTAGACAATCATGAACGGGTCTATAATTTGCTTACAAGAACCTCAAATCATATTTTGCTGTACAAATTGATGGCTTTCAGGAAATCAAAAATTAGTTCGATTCTGACGCTTTCAAATAGCTGCCTCATACTGTCAGCCTTGAAATATTGATCTCTGCACATAAAGGAATCAATACAATCTATAAAAATATGTTTGACAGTAAGAGGAGCGTCGCATGGAATACCCATTGGAGTTTCGTCTTCGTTAAGTAGAAATGAATGCGTCAAGTAAGTGTGACGGTCCAAAATGATTTCTTCTCGACGATTTGATCTAAAGCCCGGTAGCCATTCACCAAGACACTGTTTAATAGTATAAAGTTTGTTATCTTGGTTTGCGGGATCGTCCCAACAATTCTGCCAGACATCCTGAATAAAATGATTTATTAAAGGTTTAAAATCACTAAAAGGAACATCGAAGGGTAAAATGTCTAGTGATAATGCCTCCTTGACAGCTTTATCTGCCTCTTCACAACCACTAATACCAATGTGGCTAGGGAGCCAACATAAAACAAGATCAACATCACTATCAAGATTTGAAATCTTATTTAGTAATTTGATTATAAGAGGGTTGTCTGTTTTCTCGTGTTCAAGCGCTTGCATGCTTGACATTGAATCAGTGAAAACAATATATCGCAAATAACCATCTTCGATCATGTGATCGAGCGCAAGATCAATTGCCTTAAGTTCTGCTGAAAATACGGAGGAGTTGTTCGGTAGACGAAACTGATATTTTTCGCCATCTAGAATAGTGGCTGAAGCAACTTTCTCTCCATCCTTCGAACCATCTGTATAAATCTCCTCATGCAATATGTATCTTTCTTTTATCTCTAAGAACTTTGTTTTAGAGACAACAGGGTCTGTAGTACCCTTTTTGCTGGAAGCAAGATCATAAAGATAAGTGGGACATTTGCATGTCCATAAAGGAGCATCGGAAACTGTATATTCGGCAACATCGTCTAGGTCGAAATCTAGAGAATTTATATCTGTTTCGCAACGTAAACTATAAGGTGGTATAGCTTTTGCTTTCTTTTCAAATTCCTCCCTGTACTTAGGTTCAAATACAACTTTGTAAGTGGGGTTGTCAGGATAAGACTTTAATTTAAGATAATATTGCATGGAGAGTTTTTTTCGACGTAAATTTAGAGATGGTTCATTGGCTTCAGCCCCCAGCCGGCGGGGGGATAGAAATCGCTGGCTGCCGTCCTGTAGAGTGGTAAGACCCCACCGAATGGGCCCGCCTGTTTGCCGTGGGTGGAGACTCGAAAGGCCGGAAAAGAGGGTCCTGGTAGTTGAGAGAAGCCCAGGGATCTCCAGCTTCTCAACACGCCGCTTTGGCCTCCGCTTCGGTTAAAACGGGAGCCTAGATGGGCCCGGTCTAGGCAATCGGCTGGTCGTTTTAGACTAGGGCATTGAATACTGTTATATAACCATTTGCTATAGTTTCAGTCAGTTTGTGGGTTTTTTTTGGTTCACTTGGTTATATCAAATTTGATGGCATTTCTATTGGTTTTTCATGTATTGCACCATTCTGTAGTGCGGCTGTTCAATTGTCTGTGTCAAATCTTGTTGTATTTTAATGGTATTTTACTTTCTAGTCTATATAGGCTTATGGGCCAATTAGGTGAGTTGAGGTTTTTGGTCGGTTGTAGACCTGCATGGTGTTACCCTTGCGTTAGGGGAATGTCTATGCTTCTCTGTGTCGGGCCTTGGACCTTGGCTTGCTTGAGTATATCATCTGGGTAACCTTGGCATAGGGAGCTGGATCGCCGTTCCTGTTTTGCCCCCTTGTAGGACTCCATGGAGGGTGGGGCCCACAGATGACGAAACGTTAAAAACTGAACCATGGCTTCCCAACCTAAAAGATCATACGCTCAAATGGACTCCGACGCAGAAAAATCCCAATCACAAGCTCCTTTTGCTAGATTTTTATTGATCGAATCTGTAAACCCTGAAAGACCTGTAACCAAACTGTCACCTTTTGTAATTGATAAATGTCTAAAGTCTTTGGCTGGAGAAACGAAATCTGTAAAAAAACTGAAAAGTGGTGCTTTGCTAGTTGAAGTTGATAAAAAAGTTCATTCCGATAACCTCTTAAAAGTTAAAACCTTCTTTGATATGCCTGTAAAATGTTACGAGCACACTACTTTGAATACGTCAAAAGGAATAATTCGCTGCCATGATCTCCAAGGAGTCTCAGAGACAGAAATAGTTTCGGAATTGAAATCTCAAAATGTAACTGACGCAAGAAGGATATCTATATTCAGAGATGGAAAAAAAGTTCAGACTAACTCGATTGTTTTGACATTCAATACTGCGATACGACCCAAATCTTTGAAAATTGGTTATTTAAAAGTTAACGTGGACATTTATATCCCAAACCCACTGCAATGCTATCGCTGTTTCCAATTCGGCCATCATGAAAAAAGATGCCAGAACGTTGCTCGTTGCCGACGTTGTGGTGGCCTGGAAGAATCGCATGATGTCGAAGAATGTGAAAGTCATCCGGAGTGTATCAACTGCGGTGAAGGACACATTGCAACTTCCCGCAGGTGCTCGCACTGGATGAAGGAAAAGGAAATAGTAACTGTAAAATGCAGAGAGGGTCTTTCATATTTTGAGGCCAGGAAAGTCGTCGAAAATAGAACAAATCTTACCAGTTCATATGCTAATTTCCAAAGCAAATACAAGTGCAGGTAAAGGAAAAACTGAATGTCAAAACTGTAAGGAAATGTTTGCAAAATTGTGTTTAGTCTTTCCTGAAAAGAAGGAGGAAATAGAAAAAATATTCTCATCAGAAAAAAGCTCACCTTCTTCAACTTCTAACTCGACCAAGAATAGTAGTTCACCTGCCTCAAAACCTGGAAACTTAGTAAAAACTAGCATAGCACCAGAGACTTCTCAAATACCCGAAATTATGAATAAAAACGAAAGACAGTCCATTTCGAGTAGTAAAAATAGTCAAAGTTCAAATGATTTTGTCCAACCTCCTAGGAGGCGGACCAAATCTCCAAGGGCGACGTCCTCAAATCGTCAACCAAAAGGATCTGAAGATCCAATAAAACAATATAACCGTTACCATGGTCTTCAAGAAGACATGGTTACGGATGACCCAGATGATGCAGATTCAGATTTAAAAGAGAATAAGCAGGGCAGAAGTATTATAGATCTTTCACACATAAAGAAATAAATTTCATACTTCCACTTCTCAGCGGTATATTTTTTCCCTTAATATTTAATATGGCGAACAATATTATCCAATGGAATTGTCGCAGCATCAAAGCAAACTTTGATGAATTGAATCTATTAATTTCTAGTGGAAAGCCAGTGGCAATCTGTTTGCAAGAAACTTTTTTAAAAGATACAGATAAATTCTCTTTGAAGTATCATTCTTGCTATTTTAAAAACTCTGAAGGACAAGGTAAAGCTTCGGGCGGTGTAGGAATAATTGTAGATAACAATGTTCCTCACAGTGTCGTTCAGCTTAATACTACTTTACAAGCTGTAGCAGTTAATTTATCTTTAAATAAAAAAACTACAATTTGTTCAATCTATATCCCTCCTAGTCTTCCTGTAGATAGCAGGAAACTAGACGACCTTGTTGATCAGTTACCCAAGCCTTTCATGTTAATGGGAGATTTTAATTCTCACCATACGCTATGGGGTTGTAAAGACACAGATGACAAAGGCCGTATTATTGAGAATTTTTTAACAAGACATGATCTTGTTTTATTAAACAACAAATCATTTACCTACCATCATCCTGCCACTGGATCATATTCGTCATTAGATTTGACTATTTGCAGTCCAGGCATCTTTCCAAATTTTACGTGGAAAGTTGAGAACGATCTTCATGGAAGTGACCACTTTCCTATTCATGTATCAGAAATAGGACCATCAGTCCAGGAACAACCTAGACGATGGAAACTCCATAAAGCTAATTGGGATCTTTTTAAATCCTCTTGTGAACAGTCTATTACACCTGATGCTTTCGATGACTGCGACAACTCTGCCGAGCTTTTTGCATCCTTACTATATTCAGATGCAGAAAAAGCCATCCCCCAAACATCGCCTGATCCTAAAAGCCCAAGCAAGCCATGGTTTAATGACGACTGCAAAAAGGCTATAGCTGAGCGAAAATCTGCTCTTAGATCATTTGATTTAAGACCTACAAAAGAAAATCTGTATAAGTTCAAGATAGCACGTGCGAAAGCACGTCGAACTATTAAACAAAGTAAGCGTTCGTCTTGGAGACAGTATGTATCTAGACTTAATTCTAGATCATCCGTCAAAAAGACATGGGACATGGTACGAAAAATCAGCGGGAAGAATGTATTTCAAAGTGTTGGTCATCTTAAAACCGACAACAATAGTACAGTTTCTTCAAAGCATGACATCGCTAATACCTTGGCAGATACTTTTGCCAAGAAATCTTCTTCTTCTAATTACTCGCCAACCTTTCAAAAGTTTCAGGGCGAAAAAGAAAAGTCAAAGCTGAACTTTAATTCTAATAATCTAGAACATTACAATAGAGACTTTTCCTTAAAAGAGTTGAAGAAAGCTTTAAAGAAGTGTCATGACACTGCTGTCGGGTCTGATAAAATCCATTATCAGTTCCTTAAACGTTTACCTTTTCGTTCCCTTAATTGCTTACTTATTATTTTTAATAAGGTTTGGAAAACGGGAATAATTCCAGCCTCTTGGCGGGAAGCTATTGTGATTCCTATACCTAAACCAGGTAAGGATTCCACAAATCCTTCAAACTATCGTCCTATAGCCTTAACAAGTTGTATTTGCAAAACCATGGAAAGAATGGTAAATGACCGTCTTGTTTGGTTTTTAGAAAAAAATAATCTTATTACGTCAGTCCAGAGTGGCTTTCGTAAACAAAGAAGCACTCTTGATCATCTTGTCCGCTTCGAGACTTTTATTCGAGAAGCTTTTATAAAGAAAGAACATGTTGTTTCTGTCTTTTTCGATCTTGAAAGTGCTTATGATACCACTTGGAAGTATGGAATTATGAATGACCTCTTTGATTTCGGTATTCGAGGTCGCCTTGCTTATTTCATTTCTGCATTTTTAGACGAACGTCAGTTTAGAGTCAGGGTTGGAGATACTTTTTCAGATCCCCATGAACAAGAAATGGGAGTTCCCCAGGGAAGTATTTTGTCCGTGACACTATTTAGTGTCAAAATTAATAACATTGTTAAAACTGTTTGTCCTGGCGTTGAATGCTTTCTTTATGTTGATGATTTCTGTATCTGTTACAGATCTAAACATATGTGTACCATTGAAAGGCAATTACAACAGGTCTTAAATAACCTATCTAAATGGTCGGATAAAAACGGCTTTAAGTTTTCAAAAACGAAAAAAAAATGTATGCACTTTTGTCAGTCTAGAAAATTGCACCCTGATCCTGAATTATACCTAGAGAGAGTGCCAATAGACGTCGTTCCAGAGTTCAAGTTTTTAGGACTTCTTTTTGACTCTAAACTCTCGTTTCGTCCACACATTGATAACTTGAGCAATAAGTGCCAAAATGCTCTAAATCTTTTACGTGTCGTATCCAGTATGGACTGGGGAGCCGATAAAAAAGTTTTATTACGAATTTACAGGTCGCTTGTTAGATCGAAGTTGGATTATGGCTGTGCTGTTTATGGCTCAGCACGCCCTTCATACCTTCGCAAACTTGATTCTATTCATAATCAAGGATTGCGCTTAGCATTGGGTGCCTTTAGAACATCACCAGTAAACAGTCTTTATGCAGAAGTTAATGAACCATCTTTAAATTTACGTCGAAAGAAGCTGTCCATGCAATATTATTTAAAACTCAAATCAAATCCTGATAATCCTACTCACAAGGTTGTGTTTAAGCCCAAGCACAGAGGAGACTTTGAAAAGAAAAAGAACCCTATACTTCCTTTTAGTTTACGTTGTGAAGCAGAGGTTAATTATCTCAATTTTGATCTAGAAGACGTGGCAGAACATATTGTCCCTGACGTTTCCATATGGACATGCAAAAGCCCCACGTTTCTTTACGATCTTGCTTCCAGCAAAAAGGATACAACAGATCCAACTGTTTTTAAAACTAAGTTTCTCGAAATCAAAGAGAGATACGCATCGTACGAGGAGATTTACACGGATGGTTCCAAAAATGATGAAAAAGTTGCCTCAGCCACAATATTAGAAGGTGAAAAATACCAATTCCGTTTACCAAATAACTCTTCTATTTTTTCTGCCGAGCTTAAGGCGATTGATCTCGCACTCGACCACATAATTGCAGAGCGCTCCTCTCGCTATATTATTTTCACTGACTCTATGTCAAGTATGCAAGCGATTGAGTATGAGAAAACTGACAATCCCCTTATAGTTAGATTACTAGATAAAATGGCTCAGCTTTATGATGTTGATCTCGTTTTTTGCTGGCTCCCTAGCCACATCGGTATTCGTGGTAATGAAGAGGCAGATAAAGCTGCCAAGGAGGCATTATCACTCGATATTTTACCGTTTGAAGTTCCTTTTAGTGATTTTAAACCTTTGATAAATAGATTTATTCAGGATGTCTGGCAGAATGCTTGGGACGATCCTGCTAACCAATATAACAAACTTTACACCATTAAAAAGGATCTTGGTGAATGGCTACCTGGATACAGATCAAACCGCCGTGAAGAAATTATTTTGGCCCGTTTACGCATAGGGCATACACACCTAACGCATTCTTTTCTTCTCAAAGGAGAAGAAGCTCCAATGTGTATTCCATGCGACGCTCCTCTTACTGTTCAACATATTTTTACTGACTGCGTTGAGTTTTTTAATAGTAGAGAAAGATTTTTTAAAGTTGACAGTATGAGGCAGCTATTTGAAAATATTAGAATGGAGCTGATATTTGATTTCCTGAAAGTCATTGGTTTGTACAACAAAATATAGTTTTAGGTTCTTATAAGCAATTTTAGCACTATTCATGATGTGTAGATTTTTACTGTTCTTATATATCGGATTTTAGTAAATAATTATTAGATTTTACAATTCTACTATTGTTATTTGATTCTTGATTTTACTGT
This sequence comes from Fragum fragum, assembly GCA_946902895.1. Classification (NCBI taxonomy): domain Eukaryota; kingdom Metazoa; phylum Mollusca; class Bivalvia; order Cardiida; family Cardiidae; genus Fragum; species Fragum fragum. The sequence continues at coordinate 46,563,584 of OX336380.1, read as the reverse complement.
TTAAGTTCAGCCCAGTTTTTGCTTAAAGGTACCTTCTCAGATACTTGTAATGCGCCCAGCATGACCTTAGTTGTCGACGGGCCATAAAACTCCATTCATTCATTCATTCATTGGCTTCAGTGTACAGACTATTTACTGGTGATGTTCTAAAAGCGCCTAACGCTAAGCGCAAGTCTTGATTATGAATAGAATCAAGTTTGCGAAGGTAGGAAGGGCGCGCTGAGCCGTAAACAGCACAGCCATAATCTAACTTGGATCTGACAAGCGACCTGTAAAGTCGCAATAGAACTTTTTTATCGGCTCCCCAGTCCATATGGGACACAACACGTAAAAGATTTAGAGCTTTTTGGCACTTATTGTTCAAATTATCAAAATGTGGACGAAACGAGAGCTTAGAGTCAAAGAGAAGCCCTAAAAATTTGAACTCTGGAACAACTTCAATGGGCACTCCGTCAAGTTTAAGTTCGGGATCAGGGTGCAGTTTTCTTGACTGACAAAAGTGCATACATTTGGTTTTAGTCTTGGAAAACTTAAAGCCGTTTTCGTTTGACCATTTGGTCAGGTTGTTCAAGACTTGCTGCAACTGCCTTTCAATTGTACACATATAACAGATACAGAAGTCATCAACGTAAAGAAAACATTCCGCACCAGGACATACAGTTTTAACAATGTTGTTTATTTTGACACTAAATGGTGGGAGATAAAAGGTACTTGTCACATTGATTGTGCCAAATGTCCAATGAAAGTTAACTAAGTAGTTTTGAACAATATTTCAGTTAAATTGCGGATAATTTAACAGTGGATAGCAGTAATACTATTACATCCTCTCCTAGTCTCCAACTGCAATCCCATTTGAGTTCAGGATCATCTACCAATTGGGTAGACAAAATGCGGGAAAGGATATATGCTGCTGCATATATGACTGCCCCCTCTAGTGGAGGAAAAATAGTACCCATACAGTACAGCAAACACTTGCTCTGGTATGCAATAGACAACATTACACAATTAGAGTAAGGAATATTGACACTGATTGTTGAGTTCCTGATACCCCATTTTATATATGTCAAACTCAAACCCAGAACTATCGATAAATTTGATTGTTTCTAGACGTGTGGATTGTTAATATCACTTTAACGATATTACAATTCGATGTCTATTTACCAAAATTTCAGATTTTCTTTGAATTGAATTGGAGGCCATTTATTTCTTTCGTATCCAAATTCAATTCATTTCCGGTTACTGACACACTTAAGATGTTGCTGTGGATTTTCTTCTTAATATTTGTTATATGTACTCCAATCATATATCTTGTAGAAATTGACACCTAATCCCCGTCTTAGCATTATATTAAGTACCATGCTTGTAATTTTTGGTGCAACAAATACCAATGTCTCTTCCTCGGCAGACATCGTTACGTAATAAAGCAATCCCATGTAATTCACACTGTGTGATAAACCTTCTGGCGGGGGGATAATCGTCACCTGTTTGGGTCATGGACAATAATTGGATCCTGCGTCTTTCATATATTAGTAATAGTAATTATACAAATAAATAAGTATAATCAAATTGATTTTTCCATAGTTTTTCGTGTTTGTTTTTAAGATATAAAAAAAATCCAGACTTTCTCCAACCTGGAAAGAGTTTCACGAAAATTCCCTACCCTTTCCCATTTTCCAGGTAGCGTGGGAACCCTGGACACTCCATGATTGAAGATTGGGTGTCTGACGCATTCCTAACTGCGCTATGGTAGCAGCGCTTATGTACTCACCACAGTTATAGCCCCACTGGCCACCGTTTGTAAGAATCATACCAAGTTTGATTGAAATTGGCCCACGGGTTTTGGAGAAGATGTTTAAAGATTTCGAAATCACAATAATCCCCGCCTGGTCACACCAATATTTGGAAGTCAATAAAAAATTCACAAACCCTTTAAGAAGGGTAGCCCAAGGAAATGGCCAATTGGTTACTTAGGAAAAGAGGTGTAAAGATTTCAAAGTCAAAACAAGTCCTGCCCTGCCACAAACCTGTATTGGAGTCAATCAAAATTTCGCAAACGAGTTTAGAGAAGGATCCCCCAAGGACCATTCCTGCCAAGTTTCGTTGAAATCAGCTCAGTGGTCACGGAGTAACCGATGTTTTAAAATTTAAAAGTCAAAAGCCTCCCCACCCAGCAATCGATATATGGAGGCAATCAAAATTTCGCGAACAACTTTTAAGAAGCATCATCTAAGGAACATATATGCCAAGTTAGGTTGAAATCGGTCCAGGGGTTACTAAGGAGAAGACTTTTAAAGATTTCAAAGGAAAAAAATGCCACGTCCATATTTGGGGGTCAATCAAAATTTCACAAACACCTTTTGAAAAGGGCCACCAAAGAAACATTCATGCCTAGTTTTTTTGAAATTTGCCACATGGTTACTGAGGAGAACATTTTTAAAGATTTTAAAGTAAAAAACTGCCACGCCCATATTTGGGGGTCAACTAAAATTATGCGAACAGCTTTTATGAGGGGCCACCAAAGGAACATTCATATCAAGTTTGGTTGAAAGTGGCCAAATTGTTACTGAGAAAAAAAGATGTTTAAAAATTTAAAACTCAACTAGAAATTGTCGCAAAGCAGACAAATATCCCCAAAAAGCGCTTGTCCATATACAAGTTCTAACCGCCAAAGGGGCGTAACAAAAAATGGACTTTAGAATAAAAGTGCAATAAATCAGTCAAAAATAAATAGACCATAACCAAAATAAGACATGCGTATGTCTGACTTGTACCGAGTCTTTCTGTGAATTTCGGAAATCCGTCCAAAGGTTGCTGAGAAACTGAGCGGACACGTCAAAAATCAGTGGACCGTAATCAAAATAAAATATGCACACCTCTGTTTGATACTGATTATATCATTGAAGCTTGAATAAAACCCGCCCAATAGTTGCCAAGAAATTAGGCGGACACGAAAAAGCTACAGACAAGTAAATAATGGCAATTTTGATTAAATTGCAATAAATAAGTTAAAAACTAATTGACCAGTAACAAAAAAGGTTATGTACATGTCTGACTTATACCGAGGGTTTCTGTGATATTTGAATCAGTCCAATGGCTGCTTAGAAATTGTGCCAACAATATATTTTCATCAAAGCGCCATAACTCGTCAAAAATCTTTGCTTGATACTGATTATATCAGTAGAGTTTGAATAAACTCCATCAAATAGTTGCTGAGAAATTGAGTGGACACGAAAAATCTACAGACAGACGGAAGGACGGACCGCAAGCTGACTCCTATATATTCCCCAAAACAAAGTGTTGGCGGATATAAAAACTGCCCGCCCTTATTTCGGGCAAACAGCTTTAGAGAGGATTCACCAAAGAACATTTTTGCCAAGTTTGGTTGAAACTGGCCCAATGCTTACTGAGGAGAAGTTGTTTAAAGATTCCAGTCAAAAAAGCCCCATTCCGCCACAATCCTATATGAGAGTAAATCGAAATTGAAAGGACAAATTTTAGGAGGATCCCTCAAGGATCATTCCTGCCAAGTTTCGTTTTTTTTTTTTTTTGTTTTTTTTTTTTTTTGTTTGTTTTTTTTTCAGCTCCGTATCTACGCAGGAGACAATGTTAAAAGATTTCAAAGTCAAAAGCTGCCCCGCCAAGTCACGCCCATCTTCGAAAGTCAATCAAAATTTCGTGAACAACTGTCCCTCAGCTGGCGGGGGATAGAACTCGCCGGCTGACGTCCTGCAGAGTGGTAAGATCCCACCGAAGGGGCCCAGCTGTTTGCCGTGGGTGTTTGATGAAGGGAGCCTGGTGGTTGGGTGGTTTCGGGGTAAGGGATTAGTACCTCGTCTCTACAACACATCAAACTGGCCTTGAATTGAACTAGACTAGCGGTCAGATAGGCCCTGTCCGATCAATCGGCTGGTCATGCCGAGTACCGGACCAGAACAGACTGTTCGATATATGTGGCTACCAACGTTTTTCTTTAAATTCGTAATAACACAATTCGTAATCACACTACATCTATATTTTCTGTTCCGGAAAGCCGTGGCTAAGGGGGTCAATCGGACGAACGAGGTGTTTGATCAAATATTTTGCATCCCGGTGTTTATTTCAAGCTTGGTTGGCGTATCAATCGGCTGTATTTGCTTGATCTAGCCCATTTGCTCCGAGTATATCGGCGATGTAGGTGCCTCCCCCCTTGTAGGACTCTAGGGCGGGTGGAGAGCATCGCCGGTGAACTTAAAAAAACAACCATGGAAAACGAAAAAGGAGCCAAGCGCACGCGATCAGATAGTTTTGATGTTGACCCGAATCGCCATTTCTTTGTCGTTCAAGCAAGAGATGACAATTTTCCTATCTCGAAAATGTCACCATTTGTCATCGAAAAACAGCTTAAATCAATTTAGGAACATCAAAATCTGTTAAGGTTTTGCAAGATGGTAATTTGTTTGTAGAAGTCCACAAGTGTGCAAGCTCAAAATTCATTAAACACTGAAGTATTTTTCAATAGAGCAGTTAAAGTCTATCCCCTTAAACCCTAAATATTTCTAAAGGTTTTATCAGATTTTAAGAGCTTGCTTCATGTTCTCGCCCCCAGCCGGCGGGGGGATAGAAATCGCTGGCTGCCGTCCTGTAGAGTGGTAAGACCCCACCGAATGGGCCCGCCTGTTTGCCGTGGGTGGAGACTCGTAAAGCCGGAAAAGAGGGTCCTGGTAGTTGAGAGAAGCCCAGGGATCTCCAGCTTCTCAACACGCTGCTTTGGCCTCGGCTTCGGTAAAACGGGAGCCTGGATGGGCCCGGTCTAGGCAATCGGCTGGTCGTTTTAGACTAGGGCATTAACTACTGTTGTTTTATAACCATTGGCTATCAATCCATAGTTATTTTGTGTTCTGGCACAAGTCCTTTCACTTTGTTATATCACATTTGATAGCATTTCATCTGGTATGTCATGTATTGTACCCTTCTAAAGTACAAATTATTATTTGCCCGTATCATATCTTGTTGTATTTTAATGGTATTTTATCTCTAGTCTATATAGGCTTATGGGCTAATTGGGTGAGTACGGGTTTTGGGTCGGGTATAGATCTGCATGGCGTAACCCTTGCCTAGGGAAGTGACTATGTTCTTCTGTGTCGAGCCTTTGACCTTGGCTTGCCCGAGTATATCATCTGGGTAGTCTTGGCATAGGGAGCTGGATCGCCGTTCCTGTTTTGCCCCCTTGTAGGACTCCATGGAGGATGGGGCCCTCAGATGACGAAATGAAAAAACAATAACTATGGCTTCCCAACAAAAACGAACATATGCTCAAATGGACTCCGACTTAGAATCAAGAAGTACTCAAGCCCCTTTTCCGAGGTTTTTGTTGATAGAATCAACTATCCCTGAAAGACCCGTTACAAATTTGTCACCTTTTGTAATCGATAAATGTATTAAGTCTTTGGCTGGTGAAATTAAATCAATAAAAAAGTTGAAAAATGGTGCCCTACTCATTGAAGTTGATAAGAAAATTCATTCAGAGAATCTCTTAAAAATTAAAACCTTCTTCGACATCCCAGTAAAATGTTACGAGCACTCCACATTGAATACCTCTAAAGGAATAATCCGCTGCCACGACCTTCAAGGGGTCTCAGAGAAAGAAATTGTCACCGAGCTTAAATCTCAGAATGTTACCGAAGCAAGAAGGATATCTGTTTTCAGGGATGGGAAAAAAGTCCAAACTAACACAATTATATTGACATTCGACACCGCCATACGACCTAAATCAATTAGAATTGGTTATTTAAAAGTAAACGTTGATATATATATTCCAAATCCTCTCCAGTGCTATAGCTGCTTTCAATTTGGCCATCATGAGAAAAAATGCAAGAATGAAGCCCGTTGCCGACGTTGTGGTGGCCTTGAGGAATCTCATGATGTCGATGAATGTGAATCTCATCCGGAATGTATTAATTGCGGCGAAGGACATATTGCAACCTCCCGCAAGTGTTCGCACTGGAAGAAGGAAAAGGAAATAGTAACCGTAAAATGCAGAGAAGGTCTATCATATTTTGAAGCAAGAAAAGTGGTCGAAAATAGAACAAATCTTACCAGTTCGTATGCTAATGCGGCAAAATCAAATACGGCAGCAGACAAAGGAGAAACTGAATGTCAAAACTGTAAGGAAATGTTTGCAAAATTATGTTTAGTCTTCCCTGAAAAGAAGGAAGAACTTGAAAAATTATTCTCTTCAAAAAAAAGCTCACCTCCCTTGACTTCGAACTCGACAAGTAATAATACCTCCATTGCACCAAAATCCGGAAACTTAAAAACCAGCAAAGCACCAGAGACTTATCCATTACCCGAAACTCTGAACAAAAAGGAAAGCCAGTCCAAGTCCATTTCTAGTAGTATAAATAGTCAAAGTTCAAATGATTTTGTCCAACCTCCTAGGAGGCGGACCAAATCTCCAAGGGCGACGACCTCAAATCGTCAACCAAAAGGATCTGAAGATCCAATAAAACAATTTAACCGCTACCATGGTCTTCAAGAAGACATGGTTACGGATGACCCCGATGATGCGGAATCCAATGCAAAAGAGAATAAGCAAGGCAGAAGTATAATAGATCTTTCACACATAAAGAAATAAATTTCATACTTCCAATACTCAGCGGTATATTTATTCCCTTAATATTTAACATGGCGAACAATATTATCCAATGGAATTGTCGCAGCATCAAAGCAAACTTTGACGAATTGAATCTATTAATTTCTAGTGGAAAGCCAGTGGCAATTTGTTTGCAAGAAACTTTTTTAAAATATACGGATAAATTCTCTTTGAAGTATCATTCTTGCTACTTTAAAAACTCTGAAGGACAAGGTAAAGCTTCGGGCGGTGTAGGAATTATTGTAAATAACAATGTTCCTCACAGTGTCGTTAAGCTTAATACTACTTTACAAGCTGTGGCAGTTAATTTATCACTAAATAAAACAACTACAATTTGTTCAATCTATCTTCCTCCTAGTCTTCCTGTAGATAGCAGGAAACTAGATGATCTTATTGATCAGTTACCCAAGCCTTTTATACTTATGGGAGATTTTAATTCTCACCATACGCTATGGGGTTGTAAAGACACAGATGACAAAGGCCGTAGTGTTGAGAGTTTATTAACAAGACATGACCTTGTTTTATTAAACAATAAATCATCTACCTACCATCATCCTGCCACTGGATCATATTCGTCATTAGACTTGACTATTTGCAGTCCAGGCATCTTTCCAAATTTTACATGGAAAGTTGATACCGATCTTCATGGAAGTGACCACTTTCCTATTCATGTGTCAGAAATAGGTCCATCAGTACAGGAACGCCCTAGGCGATGGAAACTCCATAAAGCTAATTGGGATCTTTTTAAAACCTCATGCGAACAGTCTATTACACTTGAAGCTTTCGATGACTGCGACAACTCTGCCGAGCTTTTTACATCCTTGCTATATTCAGCTGCAGAAAAAGCCATTCCTCGAACATCGCCTGATCCTAAAAGCCCAAGCAAGCCATGGTTTAATGAAATTTGCAAAAAGGCTATAGCTGAGCGAAAATCGGCTCTTAGGTCATTTGATTTAAGACCTACAAAAGAAAACCTGTATAAGTTCAAGATAGCACGTGCGAAAGCACGTCGAACTATTAAGCAAAGTAAGCGTTCATCTTGGAGACAGTATGTATCTAGACAAAATTCTAGATCATCTGTCAAAAAGACATGGGACATGGTACGTAAAATCAGTGGGAAGAACGTATCTCAAAGTATTGGTCATCTTAAAACCGACAACAATAGTACCGTTTCTTCCAAGCATGACATCGCTAATACCTTGGCAGATACTTTTGCCAAGAAATCTTCTTCTTCCAATTACTCGCCAAACTTTCAAAAATTTCAGGGCGAAAAAGAAAAGTCAAAACTGAACTTTAGTTCTAAGAATCTAGAACATTACAACAGAGACTTTTCTGTAAAAGAGTTGAAGAAAGCTCTAAAGAAGTGTCATGACACTGCTGTCGGATCTGACAATATCCATTATCAGTTCCTTAAACGTTTACCATCTCGCTCCCTTCATTGTTTACTTGAAATTTATAATCAGGTTTGGAAAACGGGAATAATTCCAGCCTCTTGGCGGGAAGCTATTGTGATTCCTATACCTAAACCAGGTAAAGATTCAACAAACCCTTCAAACTATCGTCCTATAGCCTTAACAAGTTGTATTTGCAAAACCATGGAAAGAATGGTAAATGACCGTCTTGTTTGGTTTTTAGAAAAAAATAAACTGATTACGTCAGTCCAAAGTGGCTTTCGTAAACAGAGAAGCACTCTTGATCATCTTGTCCGCTTCGAGACTTTTATTCGAGAAGCTTTTATAAAGAAAGAACATGTTGTTTCTGTTTTTTTCGATCTTGAAAGTGCTTATGATACCACTTGGAAGTATGGAATTATGAATGACCTCTTTGATTTCGGTATTCGAGGTCGCCTTGCTTATTTCATTTCTGCTTTTTTAGACGAACGTCAGTTTAGAGTCAGGGTGGAAGATACTTTTTCAGATCCCCATGAACAAGAAATGGGAGTTCCCCAGGGAAGTATTTTGTCCGTGACATTATTTAGTATCAAAATTAATAACATTGTCAAAACTGTTTTTCCTGGTGTGGAATGTTTTCTTTACGTTGATGACTTTTGTATAAGTTACAGATCAAAACATATGTATACAATTGAAAGGCAGTTGCAGCAAGTCTTGAATAACCTTACAAAATGGTCAAACGAAAACGGCTTTAAGTTTTCCAAGACTAAAACCAAATGTATGCACTTTTGTCAGTCAAGAAAACTGCACCCTGATCCCGAACTTAAACTTGACGGAGTGCCCATTGAAGTTGTTCCAGAGTTCAAATTTTTAGGGCTTCTCTTTGACTCTAAACTCTCGTTTCGTCCACATATTTATTATTTGAGCAATAAATGCCAAAAAGCTCTTAATCTTTTACGTGTTGTGTCCCATATGGACTGGGGAGCCGATAAAAAAGTTCTATTGCGACTTTACAGGTCGCTTGTCAGATCTAAGTTAGATTATGGCTGTGCTGTTTACGGCTCAGCTCGCCCTTCATACCTTCGCAAACTTGATTCTATTCATAATCAAGGCTTGCGCTTAGCGTTAGGCGCTTTTAGAACATCACCAGTAAATAGTCTAAACACTGAAGCCAATGAACCATCTTTAAATTTACGTCGAAAGAAACTCTCCATGCAATATTATCTTAAGTTAAAGTCTAACCCTGACAACCCCACTTACAAAGTTGTATTTGAACCTTACTATAGGGAGGAATTTGCAAAGAAAGCAAAAGCTGTACCACCTTTTAGCTTACGCTGTGAAACAGATGTTAACTCTCTAGATTTCGATCTAGAAGATGTTGCCGAATATGCAGTTTCCGATGTTCCTTTATGGACATTCAAAAGCCCTACGTTTCTTTATGATCTTGCTTCTAGCAAAAAGGATACTACAGACCCTGTTGTCTTTAAAACAAAGTTCTTAGAGATAAAAGAAAGATACATATTGCATGAGGAGATTTATACAGATGGTTCGAAGGATGAAGAGAAAGTTGCTTCAGCCACTATTCTAGATGGCGAAAAATATCAGTTTCGTCTACCGAACAACTCCTCTGTATTTTCAGCAGAACTTAAGGCGATTGATCTTGCGCTCGATCACATGATCGAAGATGGTTATTGGCGATATATTGTTTTCACTGATTCAATGTCAAGTATGCAAGCGCTTGAACACGAGAAAACAGACAATCCTCTTATAATCAAATTACTAAATAAGATTTCAAAGCTTGACAGTGATGTTGATCTTGTTTTCTGTTGGCTCCCTAGCCACATTGGTATTCGTGGTAATGAAGAGGCAGATAAAGCTGCCAAGGAGGCATTATCACTAGATATTTTACCCCTTGAAGTTCCTTATAGTGATTTTAAGCCTTTAATTCATAGTTTTATTCAGGATGTCTGGCAGAATTGCTGGGATGATCCCGCAAATCAAGATAACAAACTTTATTCTATTAAACAGCATCTTGCTGAATGGCAACCCGGTTATAGATCAAATCGCCGAGAAGAAATTATTTTGGCCCGTTTACGCATTGGTCACACTTACCTGACGCATTCATTTCTTTTTAAAGGTGACGAACCTCCAATGTGTATTCCATGCGACGCTCCTCTTACTGTCAAACATATTTTTATAAACTGTATTGATTTTTCTATGTACAGGGATCAATATTTCAAAGTTGATAGTATGAGAGAGCTGTTTGAAAGGGTTCAACTTAATCTAATTTTTGATTACCTTAAGGCCATTGGTTTATACAGCAAAATATAATTTCAAGCTTTTATGTGAGTACGTCTTTTAAAGTAACTGTTAAACGACTGTCTAGATTTTTACCGTTTACATATACCTGTATATAATTTTCTAGTTTTAGTATTGTTACCGATTGACTAAATTTTAACTGTTTGAATTCATAAATTCCTGTTATTGATTATAATAGTTTTTAACTTGTTTTCGGTGTTTAGTTAAGCGCCCAACATGACCTTAGATGTCGACGGGCCATAAAACATCATTCATTCATTCATTGCTTCATGTTCTATCGCAGAGATAATTGAAAGCCTGGCAAGTTAACCCATCACTGATGTGAAACGGGTTTCGATCACAAGAAATGGTAAACAAGAGGCCTGTGAGGGCCCGAGACGCTCTACTGGTTATCCGTTAAAAATCTAATATTTAAGGAAGTTAATCACTCAAAGAAGAATGCATAAAGAAAAAAAACAGGACTTTATCCGCTTTATTATTTTGAGCAACAATCCTAAAGGCCCCTTTTACCGTGTTTCATGACGGATCCACTCCATTTCCAAAAGAAATTTACCTTATGGCCCTACAATCATCCTGTGAAATTTTCATCAGAATATGACAATAATTGTGGACTTTATCACATAAACAGGATTGTTTTGAATGAAAATCAATTAGACCCCTTTTCTGTGTTTACTGATGAATCAATTTCATTCCAAAGGAACTTTCCTTACAACCCTACAATTGTCCTGTGAAATTTAAAAGACAATTTGATAATGATTGTGATCTTCATCACATAAACAAGAATATTTTAAAAGATAATCTATTAGGCGAGTTTTCCTGTATTTCGAATGTCACAATTATTCCAAGCATCTTTGAAGAGAATCCGATAAAACTGTTGACTTTATTGTGTTAACAAAGATATAAAAATCAAGTTCTAATAAGGCCCCTTTCCCCCTGATATTTGACTGTTGGTTTTATCATTCTGTGAAAGTTAAAAGTGATTCCGGTGAAATATTGGGACTTCATTGAATTTACCAGAATATTTTGCCGCCGTCATAGCGCAGTCGGTAGAGCGTCAGACTCCTGATCTTCAATCATGGGTGTCATGGGTTCGATCCCCGGCGGCGGCAAATATTCTTTCCGACAATTGTCTCTCACCAATGGGTGGATAATCGTAAACCTAAATGGGATAGCAGCTGGGGGCTAGGAACGGATGTAGTGGTAGTACTGGTGTGAGAAATACCAGGAATCCATTGTTAGGTACTCCAGCCGTCGCGATATGACTGAAATACTGTTAAAAGCGGCGTTAAACCCCATTCAATCAATCAGTCAATTACTTGAATATTTAAAAAAAATCATATGGCCCCTTTTTTACATGATACTTGATGGGTTGTACCCAGTTCTGAAAAGTGATTGTACAATCATTCTGTGAAATTTTTAAGAGAATCCGGTTAAATCAAGGGACATCATTGTGTTAACCAGAATATTTAAGAAAGTTTTTCTTAAGGCCCCTTTTTATGTGACACTTGCGATAATCAGATCCACTGTCAAAATCAACAATTGGAATGATGGTACAATCAATCTGTGTAATCTGTGGAATTTATTGTGTTAATGAGTTTAAAGTGAAATCTTCATAGGGCCCCTTTTCTCATGATACTTTACAGAACAAACCGAATTTCAAAAGGAACAATTCTAATGAAGGTACAATCTTTCTTTAAAATTTAAAGAGAATCGATGGAAACAGTGGAAAGCAGTGGACTTAATTGTGTCAAGAATTTTTGTAACAAAATTTTCATAAGGCCCCTTATTTCGTTTAACTTAACAAATCAGACCCAATATACAAAGGAACAATCCTAATGATAGTTTGAAGAAAATGATAAAGACTGAGGACTTTATTGTAATAATGACGTTTTGTAATAAAATTTTTATAAGGTCCCTTTTCTTGTGTCACTTAACCAATCAGACCTGATATACAAAGGAACAATCTAAATGGTGGTACAAGTCTGAAGAGATTCTGATAAAAACTGAGGACATTCTTGTGTTTATGATGATTTGGTAACAATTTTTCATACAGCTCCTTTTCCTATGATACTAGACAGATCAGGCCAAATTTGGAAAGAAACAATCCTAATGGCGGTACAAATATTCTGTGAAAGTTTAAACAGAATCCGATGAAAACTGCAGACTGTAAATTTGTGTAAAGATTTCAAAATAAAATTTCTATAAGGCTCCTTTTCCTGTGATACTTGAAGGGTCAGGTCTCATGTCAGCATCAACAATCGTGATTATTGTACAATGATTCTGTGAAGGTTTGAAGATAAACGAATGAAAGCTCTGGACTTGGTTACAAGGATTATAGATAAAATTCTCAAAAGGCCCCTTTTCCCATGATACTAGACAGATCACGCCTAATTTGAAAGAAAGTTTCAGCATGGTGGAACAATCATTCTGTGAAAGTTTAAACAGAGTCTGATGAAAACTGTTGACTTTATTGTGGTACAATGATTTTAAAATTAAATTTCATAATGCTCCTTTTCCTGTGATACTTGACGGATCAGGTCTAATTTAAACTTCAACAATTATTATTATTGTTCAATTATTATGTGAATGTTTGAAGAAAATCTGATGAAAGCTCTGGACAAGGTAACAAGGATTTATAAATGAAATTTTCATAAGGCCCCTTTTGCTGAGATTTTTTGACAGTTCAAACCCTGTTATGAAAAGAATGATCGTTATGAATTTCCAATCATTCTGTGAAAGTTTCAACAAAATCTGATCGAAGCTGTGGGCTTCATTGTGTTAACAGGGTTTTATTAATTGAATTTTCATATGGCCCCTTTCCACAAGTTACTTGATAGATCTGAACCGATTCCAAAGGGAACTCAACTTACAAAAGTATAATAATTCTGTTTGAGTATAAAGACAACACAATGAAATCTGTAATTAAATAAGATTTTTTTAACTGAATTTTCCTAAGGCGCCTTTTCCTGTGTTTCTTAATGGATCATACCAAATTTTAAGGAACAATCCTTATGATGATACAATCACTCTATGAAAGTTTGGAGTCGATCAGGTGAAATCTAGGGCCATGATGTGTTAACTAAGATTTTTTTGTTAGACTTTCATAGGGCCCCTTTTCTCATGAAACTTGATGGATAACTACTTCCGAAAGGATCAATCCATTTAATAATGAGGATTTTTTAATTCAAATTTTCATAATGCCCCTTTTCCTGTGTTATTGACGGGTCATACTCAATTTCGAAAGGAACAATCCTTAGTACAATCATTCTGTGAAAGTTTGACGAGAATCCGATGAAAACTGTTGACTCCAGAGTGTTTACGATAATTTCCTAAAGGATTTTCCATTAAATTTTCGTAAACCCCCTTTTCCCGTGTTTCTTGAAGGATCTGACCCAATTCCGACAGGAACAATCCGTATGATTGCACAATCATTCTGTGAAAGTTTGAATACAATCTGCTGAAAACTGTGGACTCTAGAGTGTTAACGAGAATTTCTTAAACTTTAAAAAGTCCCCTTTTCCCCTGTTTCTTGACGGATCATATCCGTTTTCGAAAGGGACGATCGATATGTTGCTACAATCATTCTGACAAAGTTTGGACACAATCTGATTAAAACTGTGGACTCTAGAGTGTTAACGAGGATTTTTAAATTATATTTTAATAAGGCCCCTTTTCCCATGTTTTTGAAGGATAATATCCGTTTTCGAAAGGAACGATCCTTACGGTGGTACAATCATTCTGAGACAGTTTGAAGAGAATCCGATGAAAACTGTGGACTCTAGAGTGTTAACGAGGATGTTTAATGGAATTTTTAATTAATTTTCATAATGCCCCTTTTCCCATGTTTCTTGACAACTTTCGAAAGGAACTATCCTTATGATGGTACAAGAATTCTGTGAAAGTTTGAAGAGAATCCGATGAAAACTGTGGACTCCAGAGTGTTAACGAGGATTTTTTAATTAAATTTTAAATAGGTCCCTTTTCCCATGTTTCTTGGCGTATCTGACCCAATTTCGAAAGGAACGATCCTTATGATGGTACAATCTTTCTGTGAAAGTTTGAAGTCAATCAGATGAAAACAGTGGACTCTAGAGTGTTAACAAGGAAAAGTTTAACGGACGGACGGACGGCCGTCCGGATGGATAGCCGGACGGACGGACGCCGGACGGGAAAAAGCCATCGTAATAGCTCTAGTGGCCTTCGGCAATTTAGAAACAAATGCATATATTTTGACATTCCATACACCTGTCTTGCCACGTAAGATTAAAGTTGGCTTCAGCATTGTTAATGTCGACGTGGATGTTCCGAATCCTCTGAGATGCTTCAATTGTCTGAGGTTTGGACATCATGAAGACAAAAGGAATTATCAAGTATGTACGACGCTACACACACACACAGTTAACGTACACAAATACAGCAAAATGTGCAAATTGTGGACTTGACCACCAAGCAAATTCAGAAGAATACTCTTTTTGGAAGAAAGAAAAAGAAATACAAACTATAAATGCCATGAGGGTGTATCATTTTTTGAAGTCTGAAGAATTTGATACAAGACACAAGACAAGGTTACCGTCAAGCTATGCGAGTGTAACTAAAGTTGATAATGAATGTCTGAAAAATATAAACTGAGGGAAAGTTTTTTAGCAATTTCGTACGTAACAGCCAATATTTCCGGTGTCTAGCTTTAGATTCAAACCATATTTTCACACATCGATCTTTTAAGTGTTAGCAACAGTATTTAGAAAAAATAGATGATTTCAAGGTCATACGTGTTTGTTGTACAGCGTCAAACATGGTAGGGGTAGGGAAGTAAAAGTAACACAAAAATTTAATATCTTGTGTGTCCCACGTTTGCGGCAATAACGGCATCACAGCGTCTTCTCATGTTGGAAATGAGCCTAAGATTAATGGCAATAGGGATACGACCCCATTCCTGACGCAGAACACGTTCCAGGTCTCTAACGTTATTTACGTCATTCCTGTCTCTTACTCTCCTACCTAGATGGTCCCAAAGGTGTTCGGTCGGAGACAGATACGGTGATTTGGCTGGCCAATCCAACACATTAACATTATTAATCTGTAAAAGGTCCAATGTGTGCCGAGCGACATGTGTGTTGGCATTATCTTGCTGAAAATGGTAGCAAGCCCTTGACGCAAGAAAGGTAATACCACTGGCTGGACAATTTTGGTGCTGTATCGAACGACATTTAAGTTTCCCTGAATAGCTACCAAGTCAGTCTTGCCACGGTATGATATACCACCCCAGAGCATGACGCTGCCGCCTCCAAAACGGTCATGTTGAATGACGTTGGCGGGATCCATCCTTTCGCCATCACGCATCCAAACACGTACCCTGCCATCCGCAAACATAAAAAAAAACGGGATTCGACTGTGAATAGGACCTGACTCCACATTCGTCTTGGCCATCGACGGTGTTTCCTTGTCCAATTCAATCTTGCATGTCTGTGTGCACGTGTCCAAAGAAATGTCAACGTAAGGTCGACGTGCGCGAAAACGTGCCGAACGAAGTCTGTTTCTAACAGTCCGAGCACAGACCCGTGTTCCCGTTGCATTTCAGACCAAACCGGCTATACGAGTGCTATTGAAGAAGCGATTACGCCGTGAACACGTCCCGATGTAATTGTCCTCACGTTGGGTAGTCTTACGTGGCCTGCCTGAACGTGACCTGTCTTTGACGGTGCATAATTGACAATACTTTATTCTAAGTCTTGAAATTAAAACTTTAGCTCACGCCAAAAAGTTGAGCCACATCTTTTACCATCATACCACCAGCCAGCATACCGATGGCTACGTTCCGTTTGTCTAAGTTAAGCCCTGGGCGACGTCCCATTTGAATTTTGTTAAATGTTTTAATGCGTTATCTTGTTATTGATGTTAACCAATAAACTGGGATAGATATTGTGGGTATAGACTTCACGTACATGTGGAAGCACGTGCAGAACGTATTTCAGCAAAATTGCGTCAGACAGCCTTTAGAAGCGAGGAAAACGTGCTCTTAATGCATAATTAGTTAGTTAGCTTTAAAAAATTGCAAACGAGACAGATTTTATAAGGTTTATACATTTACGTTGAAAAATAATGTAGGTCGAAAAAATTGCTAAACTTTTTTCCCTTATTACATTTCAAAAATAATGCGTTGTCTTCCCGGAAAAGAAAAACGATTATTCTTAAAAGCAGTCTCCACATCCCATACATCATCTAGTGAACAAGCTCAAAGTAAAGAAAACAAATCAGGAAATTCAGTAAAGTCATCTAAAGCTAAATTGAACACTGAGAAAAAATATCTAATTCGGAGAAAAATAAGGCTTCTATATCCAGAAAACCACATCCTGAAATTGTTACCAAGGATAAGATTTAACGTGAAGTCATAGCTGAAATGGTCATTCGTAAGAAAGCACAAATACAGATTGAGAAGTTGAATCTTCCCGTGATTGCTACTTCAAATCGCTTTGACGAATTGAGTGGTAACGGCGAGGAGAGTACTAAAAAGGAGGATAAAATGGAAGATAATTCGGGGGAAATTGTCCCTTCGGATTTGAATAGCAATCCGGAAGTATGGAGGGATCCTTCCCTTGAGTCTCACAATCAAAAACTAGTGAACTTCCGGATGTTATTTGTCAAGGTGCAGGTACTATCAAATTATCTAGCAAAAGATTAATAATTTCATACTTCCAACATTCATATATTCAATCTCTTTAACCATTATAATGGCGAACAACATTATACAATGGAATTGTCGCAGCATCAAGGCCAAGAACTTAATCTTATAGTATCAAAACAAAAACATGTTGCAGTATGTTTACAGGAAACGTTTCTCAAAGATACAGATAAGTTTTCTTTGAAAATCACTCTTGCTATTTTACTAACTGAACAGAACGTCAGAAAGCGTCTGGCGGTGTGAGAATTATTGTAAATGATAAAATTCCTTACATCATGTTTGATTAAATACTTCTCTACAAGCAGTGGCTGTAAGTGTCTCTCTAAACTAAACAATTACAATATGCTCTGTATATCTTCCTCCTAGTTCCCCTGTAGATGGTAGAAAACTTGACAATCTTGTTGACCAGTTACCTCGGCCTTTTATACTTATAGGAGATTTCAATTCTCATCATAAGTAAATGGGGTGTTCAAAGGTCGTACTGTTGAAGATTTTGTAACTAGCCATGATCTTGGTTTGCAGAATGATATATCTAAAACTTATCTTCATCCTGCAACTGGAAATAAATCATTATTAGATATGACTATTTGCAGTCTAGATATTTTTCCGGATTTTAAATGGAAAGTCCTTTCTGATCTGCATGGAAGTGACCATTTTTTCTGAATTAGGACCATCTGTCCAGGAGCGCTCTAGGCGTTGGAAACTCGATAAAGATAATTGGGAACTTTTTAAAACCACTTGTGAGTAGTCAATAAATCCAGAATCCTTTGATGAATGCGAAAACTCTGCAGAACTTTTTACATCTTTACATCTTTACTTTATTCTGCTGCAGAAAAAGCCATTCCACAAACATCGCCTGATCCTAAAAATCCAAACAAGGCATGGTTAAATGACGACTGTAAAAAGGCTATAGCTGAGAGAAAATCTGCTCTCAGAGTATTTGACCTTGGGCCTACGAAGGAAAATCTTTTAAAGTTTAAAATCGCATATGCGAAAGCTCATAGAACTATCAAACAAAGTAAACGTTCGTCTTGGAGGCAGTACGTTTCTAGATTTAATTCAAGATCATCTGTCAAAAGACTTGGGATATGGTACGGAAAATCAGTGGGAAGAACACGTCACTAAGTGTTGGTCAACTTAAAACAGATGATGATAGTACAGTGTCTTTCAAACATGACATTGCCAATGTATTTGCAGATACATTTGCCAAGAAATTTTCCTCTTCTAATTATTCATCCACCTTCCAAAAATTTCAAGTTGAAAAAGAAAAGTCCAAGCTTAGTTTTCTGTCTAGGTAACTGGAATACTACAATAGAGATTTTTCCTTTAAAGAGTTGAAGAAAGCTTGAAAAGTGTCATGATACTGCTGTTGGTTCTGATAATATTCATTATCAGTTCCTCGAACGTTTACCATTTCGCTCCCTTCATTTTTTACTTGAAATTTGGTTTGGAAAATGGGAAGCATTCCAGCATCTCATTTTTGCATATGGTAGATTTTAGTTACATGTATTGCGCCCAACATGACCATAGGTGTCGACGGGCCATAAAACACCATTCATTCATTCATTCGCAAACAACTTTTAAGAAGGTTCATCTAAGGAACATATACGCCAAGTTTAGTTGACATTGGCCCATAGGTTACTGAGAAAAAACTTGTTAAAGATTTCAAAGTAAAAAAGCTGCCCCGGCCTGCCATGCCCATATTGGGGGTCAATCGAAATTTCGCGAACAAATTATGAAAAGGGTCATGCAGGGAACATTCGTGCAAAGTTTTGTTGAAATTTGCAGAATGTTTACTGAGAAGAAGATGCTTATTGATTTCAAAGTTAAACAAGAGCACCGCTAACAGATGCCTTTGCTCGGCTGTTGGGTGCTGGACTGTAGACAAAATGTATCTAGAGTTTTCCCCCTTGTTAGTATAGGTTGCTCTTTTGATATGGAACAAATGTGCAAAGTTTCAAGGGAACACCTTTAGTAGAACCAGATAAAATCATAAAATCTCAAAGTTAATTTACAACGACACCAAGGCTATCGCAATACCTCGGATTTTCTCCGAAACAGTCAAGCTAAAAATGCCTCTCCCTGCCACGCCTATAATTTTGGGTCAATCAAAATATCGCAAACAACTCTTGAGAAGGGTCACCCAAGGAACATTTTTTCTAAGTATGGTTGAAATCCGCCAAATAGTTACTGAGGAGAAGATGTTTGAAGAATAGTTGACGCCTTCCGACGGACAGAAGGTTATCAAAAAAAAAATCACATTGAGCACGTTGTGAGCTGAAATAGGCTATCAAAATAGGGAAAGTAAAGAAATGGGTAAATAGTTCTTCAAAAAGGGTAAACCAAAAGATTCAACCTATTACTAGCCCTTTATACAAAATGGCAATAATCATCGAATGCGAAAAAATATAGAACTTATAGGACTGCATGTTCTGCAAAGGCTGATTAGAAATCAAATCAGGATTATCGACCTGGGCTTGAGCCAGTTTCATTTTTAAATATTGTACATACCCCTTATATTACAGGCTTGAACCCCGCCCATTTTTTTGAAATCAAGTCCAAAGCGGTTGTAGCGGACAATGAAAATTGGATGCAGCTAGAAACTGAATCACCATATACGAAATTAAACCATCATATGCAGTAGGAAACTTTGTTATATGTTTCAGGCAATTATTTCTTTCCTACAATGTTTTCTCGAGTGTACATTCTCAGTGACATTAATTCAGGGTTTTAAAATATCAATATCACATTTCATAGCATTTCATTTGGTATATCATGTATGTAACCTTCTGAAATACAATGTTTATTTGCCCGTGTCGTATTCTGTTGTATTCTAATGTTATTATTTCTAGACTATATAGGCTTTCGGGCTTATTCGGTGATTTGAGGTTTACGTGTCTGGTGCAGACCGGCCTGGTGCGACCCTTGTTTTGGCAAATGCTCATGTATGTGTCGGGCCTTGGACCTTGGTTCGCTTACGTATATCATCTGAGTAGTTTTGACATCGAGAGCTAGATCGCAATTCTGTTTTGCCCCCTTGAAGGACTCCACAGACGACGAAATGTGAAAATTACAACCATAGCTTCCAAAAATCACGATCATATGCTCAAATAGACTCCGAAATAAAAAAGAGGACCAGAATGGTCCTAAATCTTTCACCTGTAAATCTTGCCATGTCTATATTCATGGGCAAAAAATTCACCAACTTTACACATTGTTAGCTTATCACTTAAATTACATTTAGAAATTGTCTTCGCGGTAATCTCATAGACTTAAAGAGGCTTTTATTTGGTTATATAAGGAAAGGTTTGTCGGAATTTCAGAAAGTTTTGATATCATGGAATTGGGTCGTCGACACCGCATGACCTCATTTGCATATGACCCAAAGTCAACGGAAGGAAACAAATTGACAACCAATGTCCAAAACCATGTCAAATCAAATGGTTATCGAAAAACTACAATAAGTGAATACATTCGTGTTAACGCTTTCGGCAGTTTTTGGACTGATCTTTACAGAATTTGAAGACTGGCTAGCAAATATAACTCCTGATGACGTAACGATGACGTTGTTTTGAAAGAATTCAAACTGGTGCAGGGTTCGAACGGTTATACGCACGTCATGATTTTATTTCAACAAATCTTAAACTGTGATTGGTCACAATTTAAACTAGAGACGCTTGTAACTAGATAATGAATATTACAAGTTCCTATGCCAATATGGCTAAAGCAAATACTAATGCAAGTAAAGGTAACATCGAATGTCATAACCATGCTATGCATGGTCTTCTCAGATTCTCAGAAAGAAATCAGAGATCAAAAAGTTATACTCTTCATCTAAGAATTTAATACCCGTCTCGGTCAAAAACAGTACTTCACCTTAATTGATATCAATCTCTGGAAACCTGTCGAATTTTCAACAGTGACGATAACAAACTTTTCAATTGTCTGAAAATTTGATTGCAAAGAAAGTGAGTCCTAGTCAAAATCTAATTATGTGATTTCATTAAACGGAAGTTTACAAATTGACAAGCGAAACAACCTGCATGCTAAATTGTGTAACTACAAATGGTTTGTGCAAAACTAGGAAACAAGTGTATGTACTTGTATTTACGCTCACGGCAATTTGGGACTGATATTTACAGAATTCAATATCGGCTAGCGAACATAACTCCTGATGACGTGACGATGACGTTGGTTTGAGCAAATCCAAACTGAATGCGGGATTTCAACGGTAATGGGCAACGCGCGATATTCATTTTAACTATTTTGGCTTAATCTGAAAATATATTGACAGCCTATGAAGGCTATTAAGGAAATACTCCGGTTTACTCTGATTAACGATCTTTATTTACGCAAATAGTTTTCAGAATATTTAATTAAAGTCATATCCGCCCTCCGAGGAAGGATATAGTTAAAAAATCTATCGCTTATTTGGTCACTAAAACAAACAAGGGCCGTAGTAAAAACGATATGCAAAAGCAGGGTTTGAATTATTTTCTCTAGAACGATAGTTTTGTGTTTTCTTGTCGATTTCAATTTGTGTTTGTTTACAATGTGAAAGGAAGAGGAAATTAACCCGATACTTCACCGAAAATCTTCGCTAATTTCGGCATTGATTTTTATATGCCCAGGTGCTGATGACAAAACTTTACGGACGATTTCGTTAATCTTCGTGACGTAGCTACTTGCGAAAATTAAAACGTCATCACTGACGTCATAGTTTTATGTAAACAAACCTTAATTAAAAGCCATATCTTCCCCCAAAACTCACTAAAAAAATGGAAAAAATCCATACCCCAGACACAAAAGCATAAATAATATGACGATTGAAATAAGTTGATCAAATTAATTCCTAGCAGTTATGCATAATAGAAATTCTGATATATTAAATAGTGACCCACCACTATCTAAGGTTTATTTACATAAATCTATTACGTCAATGATGACTTAAGTATTGTTATTATCTAAACTTTACAGTTTTAATTTATCTGAGTTTTTGCTTGTTGTACTTTTTAGATAAGCGATATTGTGACCAACATAAACATAGATGTCGATTGGAATTAAAACAATATTTATACATAACTTATACCCACATAAACTGTATTCTGAGATATATTTGAGACATAAGCTTGGTTTGTCAGTTGTTCCATCTTTAGATTTTTCTTTTTGGTCCAATTATATTACATTTCTGTAAGCGATCATTGGTATTCGACATAGTTTATGGTCCTTTGATGAAAATGTACTTTCCTCATTGTCTTTGTAAATTCCACATTTCCGTCATTTAAACAGCACAGATAGTCTTAAAATTAAGCTGACTGAAATTCGCAAGTTCATTAACGAAAAACTAATTCATTTCCAGGCGACCTCAACGTCTTCGAGACTTCTTTTTCTCTCGATTTTGCATAAAGACAATTGCGTTTTTAGTACTGGTGTAAAACTTTACGGGAAAGGCTTGTTGAAAATCTGACATATTGAAGGAATTCCTATTCTCTAGGTTCATCAATCTAATGTTCTGCATTTTATTTTCAGGTTTCAATTTGACTTTTCATAGTGAGGAATTATGACATGTTTATTAGTCCCAAATCGGTTACCGGTTGGGGGACTTAAGTTTTGCTCGATTCTGTCCGTCCGTCTGTCAAACTTTTGTCCTCAGCATATCTCTTAACCCATACGTGCTAGGAACTTGAAACTTTAAAGACTTATATAGATCGCAACGTGGAGAAGTGCCATAATCAAGAAGGTAACTATAACATGCCTATTTTTAGCTCACCTGAGCACAAAGTGCTCATGGTGAGCTCTTGTGATCGTTGAATGTCTGGCGTCCGACGTGCATCGTGCGGCGTCAACAATTGAAGTGTTTACAGTCTAAAGGCCACAGTTTTGGCCCAATCTTCACGAAACTTGGTCAGAATAATTGTTAGGTCATGATAATGGGAGCGTTCTATTTGAAAACACAGGAAAAGTGGCCTTATTGACGATTTCTTTGTTTACACTCTAGAGGCAACAAATTTGGCTCTATCTTCACGAAACTTGGTCAAAATTTTTTTTAGGTCATACAGTAAAACCCTATTGATTATTAGAAGGATCTTTCGAAAGCACAGGACAGGGGGCCTTAATGACATTTTTTTTTAATTTACATTTCTAGAGGACACGATTTTGACTAAATCTTCACGAAACTTGGTCAGAATAATAGTTTGTTCATGAGGATGAACCCATTCGATTATTGGAGGATTCTTTGGAAAACACAGGAAAAGGTGCCTTAATGACAATTTCTTTGTTTACACTCTAGAGGCCACAATTTTGGCTCATTCTTCAGAATAATTGTTACGTCTAAAGGATGAACCCTGTTGATTATGGAAAGGTGCTATCGGGATCAGAGGAAAAGGGGCCTTAATGACAACTTCTTTATTTACAGTCTAGAGGACACAATTTTCGCTCAATTTCATGAAATTTGCTCAGAATAATTTTTAGGTCATAAGGATGAACCCTATTGATTATGGGAAGGTTCTTTCCGAATACAAAGGAAAAGGGGCCTTAATGACAATTTCTTTGTTTTCTAGAGGACAGAATTTTGGCTTTATCTTTATGAAACTTGGTCAGAATAATAGTTTGTTCAACACAGGAAAAGGGGCCTTAATGACAATTTCTTCGGTTACACTCTAGAGACCACAATTTTGGCTCAATTTTCATGGAAATGACAATTTCCTTGTTTACAATATAGAAGTCACAGTTTTGCATCAATCTTCATAAAACTGATTATAGTTATTTGTCTCTAGTGCATTTTTTTAAACAGCAGACAGTTCAGGTGAGCGATCTAGGATCATCATGGTCTTCTTGTTGAGTTATTTCTCTTAGTTGTTTCTTACTTTACATTTTTGTCCGGAGCATATCTCCTAAGCTATAAGTGCTTGGAACTTAAAACTTAATACACTTATAGATCACAATGTGTAGAATTTTCATGTTCAAGAACGGTGATTCTAGCCTATTTTTTTAGTTATTGCCCTTTGTTACTTTCACTTTACATTTTTGTTCTGAGCATATCTCCTAAACCATAAGTGCGAGGAACTTGAAACTTTATACACTGATAGATCACAATATTGAGAGGTTTTATGTACAAGAACTGTAACCCTACCATGTCCATTGTTTGAGTTATTTCCCCTTTGTTGTTTTATACCTTGTATAATAAGATCCGTTACTCTCCTACGACTAATTTTTAGTGTTTTTTTTTTTTGCCCTTTGATTATTCAAATCTAAAATTCGCAATATTCAACAACCAAGATAAAAGGATCTTACACTGAAACTAACAATTATCCTCTATTAAAACCTTTTACAAGTAATAAATTTTACACTTCTCCAATATTTAAGTGAAAAGGTTTACTATGAAAAAAGACTTTTTTAATCCGGTGGGGGACTCCTGTATTGCATCGCAATACGATATGCACTTTTTTAGACTGAAATTAACATTAAAATGTACTATTTCACCGTTACAAAATAAAAGGAACCTACAGAGATGCCAGATATATTCGCCATGTACCCCTTTTACCCTCTGTAGAGGTCACATTCTTGACTCAAAAGTCTTCAAACTTGGTCAGGATATTTGTAAATAGTTCATTACAGACGAGCACAAAAATGGGTTGTACGGGGTCAAAAACTAGACCACCAAGTCAAGTGCGTCTCATATCGACCGAAAAAATGCTTTTCAAATTCTCATTTTCAAGCCGCAGATTCGAGTTAAATATTTCTTGAAAAACTTGAAGTAATCTATGCCCAAGTGTTAATTGCGCCAGTGACATTCATTAACACGATACCAGGCTGCAGGATCATTGAAAGTAAATGCAATCTTATGCACTTTTTATGCTCATTAATAGTAAGTGAAATTTCTCTAGTGGACAGTTGTAACGACTATATTTTATTGTAATTTTCAACGCTGTCTTACCCGCTTCGGTTACGATTGTGATGAAACCCGATGTTCATTGTAAAATTATTGTTATTTATCTAGAACCAACAGCTTTAAATAACGTACGGTTTATAAAATAAAACTAGTCAATTAAAAAATAATAAAATAAGATAAAATAAAAAGCAAAACACAAGCCTGTACAGATGTTGGCAGATACCTTTAGTATAGAATGATCAGGCTACTGTTTTGCTATGGCATAAGTATATATCTGCCCCGTATCAGGTAATTATGTTCGAAATGTTACTTTTGCTGGATAATATCTCTTTCATATATTTACTTTACGGAGTTCCAACGAGAACTCTATTCGTTTAACAGATCATATAACCATGGACTGTTGAGATCGTGTCAAAGTCGTTGACTGTGATTTGTTACATGAAATTTCTCACTTTTCAATGATGCTGGATTTTTTTCCAGTTTTCAAAAGGTGATGTCCAACATCATGTCGAAAATTGTTTTATTCCAGTTTTCTTGAAAGAAATGGCGGCAATAATACTTCAGCAGAGGCCGACCTTAGACAGCATTACGACGCATTGTTCAGGGAGGTATGTTCGTGCTGTCTGTTGAAAGCCATGTCTTCCCCAAAAACCAAAATAAGTACGAAAACAATACCCGAGGCCAAAAAGTATAAATGAATATTATAAGATCAAAATTATTCTAAGCGGTAAGCTTTTAATGCAAGAAAGAAGATTCGTTATTTTGAATTGATTGATCGAATGGGGTTTAAAGCCACTTTAAGCGGCATTTCAGTGATATCGTGATATCGTGGCGGCTGGAGCACCTACCCATTGATACCTGGTAATTCTCACACAAGTACTACCACTACATCCTTTCAGAACTTCCAGCTACTCATACCACATAGGTTTAGGATTATCCATCTATTGGTGAGAGACAAACGTCGGAAGGGGTATTCGCTGCGACCGGTGGTCGAATTTGGACTAGGAGTCATAGGCGCTTATTATCTCCAGCCGTATCTGCAAAGGGATATAGTAATGGTCTCCGTCCGTCATTTCGACACTAAGCTTGTCCGGGGCATGTCTCCTAAAGTATAAATGCTATCAACTTGAAACTTCATGGGTGAATAAATCTCATAAAGGACATGTGCAGTGCACAAGAACCACAACTCTTGCTTGCTTAATTTTGGACTTATTGCCCTCTGTTGCTTTTAAGACTTAGATTTTGTCCAGAGAAGATCTCTGAAAGAGTAATAGCTGTTGTCGAACTCATTGAGAAGAAATGCAGTGAACAAGAAGCCTAAATCTAACTAGCTTCAGTTTACTATCAAGATTTTAGGCGGGGAAGGCCATGTCCGACATGGCTCTTGTTTTGAATTGCGATCCACCACAAGATAAGGTAAAACTAAGACGTTTGTGATCACGTTCAAATTTTCGCGAGTCATTCAAATGACCCGCCCTGTCATGGAAATGATCAAAATCGTCCGTAAAGTTTGGTCATCAGAACGTGTGCATATAACAGTCATTCCGAAGATAAGCGAATAATTCCGGTTAAGAATCTGGTGCGATCTTAAAAGGTAAACAAAAACAAGTTGAAACTGATAAGAAAAACACAAAATATTCTTTCCAGAGAACTTTGCCCATACCGTTTTTGTATTTTTTTTTCAATTTGATATCCTGTTTAGTTTGATAAATCTATAGGTTCTTTTCTCAATGACAACAAAAACATTCTCTTCATCCCTTATAATTTTATAACATCAACAAGAACCAAGTTAATAATTTATTTGTTTTAGAAAAATCTTACGGACCCATTAAGCTTCGAGATCAAAATTTTCAAAACGCTTATATCTTGATACACCAGACTAAGTCATATACTGTTCAATTGTGAATTCACTCGAGCTACAAATTTGGTTACTTTATCAGCTCACCTGATCACGTAGTGGTCATGGTGAGTTATTGCGATCAAGCTGTGTCCGGCGCCCGTCGACGTCATTACTATGTGTGAACTGTAGATTGATTGAATGAAGTTTAACGCCACTATAAACAGTATTTAAGCCGTATCGCAGCGGCTGGAGCAGCTAACAATGGATTCGTCGTATTTCGCACGACACTACTACCACTACATTCTTTCCTAACCTGCAGCTGCTATCCCATTCAATCAATAATTGGCTATAAGATATCTTAATCAAGTGGGTTGGTCAAACTAGGTCACCTGGTCAAATCTTACAAAAACCTTCCACGAGGTCACATTATTTACTAAAATGTCTAGAAACTAAGTCAGGGTGCTTGTCTTCACGATATCTCGGACGGGTTCGAAATAGGGTCAAGTGGGATAAAAACTATTTCACTTAGTCAAACCTTAGATAAACCTTGTGCGCACTCCAGAGGTCACCTTTTGAGCTCAAATATCTTGAAACTTAGTCATAATGTTTGTCTACATGACATCTTTGACCACTTAGAAAATAGGTCATGCGGGTTCAATGACAAGGTCACAAGGACCAAACTTGAGAAAATCCTTTTGTGCACTCTAGAGTTCTCATTTTTGGCTCAGATGTCTTGAATCTAAGCCAGAATATTTGTCTACATGATATCTCGGACGAGTTCGAAAATGGGTCATGTAGGGTTAAGACTAGGTCAAATGTATGTAAAACCTTGTGTGCACTCTAGAGGTCACACTTTTGTCTAAAATGTCTTGTAACTAATTCAGAACATTTGTCTACCTGATATCTCGGACGAGTTGGAAAACGGACCATTTCCGGTCGAAATTTAAGTCACTAGGTCAAATCTTAGAAAAAGCTTGCGTACACTCAAGAGGACACATTCAAAGCTAAATGTCTAGAAACTTGGTCTGAATGTTTGTCTACATCTAGAAAAAGTTCAAAACTTGGTCATGTGGGTCCAATTACTAGATCACGGGGCCAAACTTCTAAGGGTCTCATTTTGGCTCAAACGCCTTGATTTTGGGTCAGAATATTTGTCTACATAACATCCCGGTTGAGTTTTAAATTGATCAAGTGGGATCAAGAATAGGTCACTAGCTAAAACTTGATCAAAACCTGGTGTACATTCTAGTGGTCACAACTTTGGCTCAAATGTCTTGATATGTGGTCGAAATAGTTGTATACCTAAGATCTCAGATGAATTTGAAAATTGATTATGTGGGGTCAAAAACTACGTCACTTGGTCAAATTTCAGGAATAACTTGTATGTTATTTTGAGGAACTTGCCGCCGTCATAGCGCAGTCGGTAGCGCGTCAGAGTCCTAACCTTCATCCATGGGATGTAATTGGTTCGATCCCCGGCAGCGGCACATATTCTTTCTGACCTTTGTCTCTCACCAATGGATGGATTATCGTAAACCTAAGTGGGATAGCAGCTGGAGGCTAGGAAAGGATGTAGTGTTAGTACTGGTGTGAGAAATACCAGTAATCCATTGTTAGGTGCTCCAGCCGCCGCGATATGACTGAAATACTGTTAAAAACGGCGTTAAAACCCCATTCAGTTTAGAGGAACTTGTGTGTTCAGAATGTTTGTTTCCATGATATCTTTCATATTCGACATGGTTAATAACTTTGAAGACATTATACTTCTGGCATAGATATCTTGAAACACGGTAAGAATTTCTTTCTAGTTTTAATTCTGAGACAAGACTTCTTTAACAAGTCTTGTTTGGAAAGGTAAGGTCCCTT
Organism: Fragum fragum; assembly: GCA_946902895.1. Lineage (NCBI taxonomy): Eukaryota > Metazoa > Mollusca > Bivalvia > Cardiida > Cardiidae > Fragum > Fragum fragum. Next base: position 46,534,967 of record OX336380.1, on the reverse strand, counting down.
GTTCCATTTTACTTCTACAGTCATCAACTCAGATGAGTTCCTTAGGGCCAATGGCCGTCTTTTTCAGCTTTGCAGGGGTAATTGATGTTTCTGAAAAAAAGAAAAAAAAACACCTACAAATGCCTTTTAAACATGCTTTATCATAATTCTCTAATATGAGCAAATTAATATTCATGGTTATTCGATGAGTTAAAGCCATATCTTCCCTAAAAATACTCAACAAAATAAATAAGCAAAATTTAATCAAGGCCAAAAAGAATTTAGAAATAAATATGAATATTTGAACCATAAGATCTAAATAATTCTATACAGTGAGCCTTCAAATCATGAAAGAAAGTTCGATATTTTAAATTGTGACCCACCACAATATAAGATTTGTTTACATTAAATTATGACGTCAGTGATGACTTTTAATATTCGCTTGCAATTCAAACAACTAGCTCGGTCACGGAGATGAACGAAATCGTCCGTAAAAATTAGTCATCAGCATTAATGCATTTAACAGTCCATGCCGAAGATTGGGATGAGTTTCCGGTGGAGAATCGGGTTCATTCGACTCGATCTCAAATTGTGGTGGGCCAAAATTGTAGTCATACCGCTTAAATTATTTTGAATATAGTTTCAATCGTCATTTTTATGTTTTTGGGCGTCGAGTATCGTTTCCTTATTAAGTTTTTTAAGTGTTTTTAGAAACAGGTTCGTTTTAAATCAACCTCCTGGCTGTTTTAAATGAACCTTGTGGCTGTCCGAACTGTACCATGGATATAAAAATAGTTTAATAGCCTATGTAGATTATTTAGAATATATCCCAGCTTATTTCGATGAACTATCTCTGATTTTCGCAGTAGTACTTTTCAGAATATTTTCTATTAGAGCAATATATCCTATGAGAAGAATAAAAGTATCAAATTATGCGCCATGATAAAGAAAAGCCTGTACATTTTTTAATTTGTGTGTGTGTGTGTATGAGTGTGTTGTACAATCTTGCGTAAGTAAAAATACATCACTCATCTCAACCCAGAGTTTTAGTGATTCTAAATCGAGAAGGAAATAGTTTCACTTAATCACTGCCATAGTTTGTGCCTTGATGTTTCGCGAAAAAAAGGTTTGCCTTGTATCAAATAAAACCCAAACCATTGTGCCGTTTCCTTTGCCTAGCCAATTCGGTAATGTTTTGTGCTGTCTATAATTGGTCATGAATTTGGATCGAAGCTCGACAAACTATGATTGCGGCAAAGGTGTCATTTGCCTCATATCGCTAGAAGAATGGTAAGTATCTTGCTTCAAGCGGCCAATGTTTGATCTAATATAATATTATGGATTAACTAGTATTAGAAATAAAAGAAAGAAATGGTTTGGCACACCAGTCGCCTCGAAGTAACTAAAATACTGTTGTAAGCGGCGAAAATTCCAATTCACTTACTCAACATGATGAAGAATTTTTTCCCACGAAAACAAACGCACTTATGCTTTCTTCTTTGACAACCTGCGAAATTATCTCGTTAAGTGTTGTCTAGCAAACTGACCTGTTGGAGCTTGCACGGCTATTGATTTGTCCGAAAATAAATAAATCATTGATGTTGATGAAACATTTAATGATGCAAATCAAATTAAATTATTCGGTTACACAATATAATTTTGTTGAATGTTTTTAAAATATAAAGATTACATTGATGCTTTCTATATAATTTATTTACCTATATTTACAGATTGATCTAACATATTCCTTTTTGCCTGATAAACTGTGTCTTCGTGTTTATCTTACCGACATTCTGATTCAAAAGGTAACGTCACATCTTCATTTTTGTTAGAATCTAGTTAGTATACGTTTCATTACATTTCCAGCTTAAATGACCGCTTTAAATATTCGATTTATCTCTGACCGAAGGGTCATTATAGAAATTTTACAAGAAGCATTTAGTTTGCGCCATGTAGTTTTACTGATGTCAGGAAAGGCATTCGTAATAATAAGCTTAACCAACCAACTTCCTTTAGTGCAAAACATGGTTTAAATGATGGTCTGATTGGTGGTGTAAAAGCACACAATTATCTTTAGTAGCTGTAACAATAAACATCGCTGAAAGAAAGGGAAAAGATGTAAATTGAATATGTCGATCTTACAAACTATCCATTTCGTTACAATATATCTCGCGGAAAGTAAAGAACAAAAGTATATTGAATATTAAAGCTCTTACGGGATTCGAACCTACGCGGATACGACAACGCCGCCTAGCGCTGCAATGTCCGACGTCCTTAACCTCTGCGCTACCGAGACATTTTGGGGATGTCTCGGTAGCGCAGAGGTTAAGGACGTCGGACATTGCAGCGCTAGGCGGCGTTGTCGTATCCGCGTAGGTTCGAATCCCGTAAGAGTCAAATAAAATATTAATTCTCCACTAGGGTTGAAAAGACAAGAGTCACTGCCGTAGTTGAGAGAATTCAATATATAAATAGAATTTCTGAATATTAAAGGTTTGTTAGAATGGGGTTTTACGCCGCTTTCAACGATCTATCGCGGCGATTTTTTTTTCATGTTACAGATTTTAATCATTTTTATTATCTTCATTTACTAAGTGAAAACACAATTTTGAAAAGTAGTTTTGTCAAAATCAGAGCTCGTTTATCAGAGAAAAACAGGATAATCCCCAAAAAGCCTGCGTAGGCTGTTAATCTATTTTTAGATTAGGCCGAGACAGTTGCAAACCATATAGGGTCATTCATGTGGTGCAAATAAACGTAGGAATCTCACATTTAGTTTGAATTACATTTAACCAAGGTCATCATTACGCCCTCAGGAGTTATGTTAGCTAGCTGATCTTTAAAATTAAACATCAGTTCAAAAGTGTCGTAAGCTTAATTACGAATATAGACATTTAACGTAATATTTCGCTAACCATTTCATGTGTCGTGATTCAGGACGTTTTGTTTTCTTTCGCTTGTCAATTTGTTAGCTTTCATTGACCTAGGGTCATATGCAAGTAAGGTCATGCGATGTCGACAACCGAATTCCGTGATATCTTAAAATACCCTGGAATTCCGCTGAACCTTTCAAGTATAACCACAAAAAGCCACTTTAAAGGTTGGTATTGGGTTTGTTTGTTTTTCATCTCACAGATTTTGATAATTTATATTTCCCCATAAACTATTTGAATACAATATTTCGAAAGAAGTTTTCAAACAATCAGAGGTCGCCTTCAGAAAAAACGGGATATTTCCCTAATAGCCTACGTAGGCTATTTATCTATTTTGAGATTAATCCGAGACAGTTGCAAAGAAAATAGGATCATTCACGTGGTGGGAATAACCGTTGGGATCTCCAATTTAGTTTGAATTACATGAAACCAACGTCATCGTTACGTCATCAGAAGTTATGTTCGCTAGACGGTCTTCAATTTCGGTAAAGATCATTCCTAAACTGTCGTAAGCGTATTAACGAATGTAAACAGTTACGGTAGTTACTTAGTTTTGCAGACCATTTGATTTTACATGAATTAGGACGTTGGCTGTTTCGCTTGTAAATTAGTTATCTGAGTTATTTGCAAACAGGGTCATTGGATGTCGACAGTCGCATTCCCGGAATTTCCCTGAACCTTTCAAATATAACCACATAAAGCCACAAAATAATTAATTTTGGGAAACAGTTAAGTTTGATTTCTCCACAACTGTAGGTTTTATTGCAATTATCCACTTGCTACTTCGGCGATATAATAGTGATGCGGTCCCACAGACAGTCAATCTTTGGAGAATATTAAATACACTGACAACGAATTTATAGGGTCATTCATGTGGGGCGAATAAGCATTTAGATTGAATTATATCAAACAGACGTCATCATGAGTAATGTTCGCTAGCTTGTCTTTAGGTTTGTAAAGATCAGTCCAAAACTGTCGTAAGCATAATTACAAATATAAACTCATACCATAGTTTTGCGGTAACCATTTGATGTGACCTTTTTTGAGAACGTCGGCTGTTTTGCTTGTCAATTTGTTTCCCTAAGTTGAATTTTGGTCATATGCAAATGAGATAATTTGATGTCGACAGCCGATTTCCGTGATAACTAAATATAACCTGGAATTTCGCTGAACTTTTCCTATTTAACCTAAAGCTACTATAAGCCTATTAGATTACCGCCAAGACAATATATGACTTAACTTTAAATATTAAATGTTCGTTTGAGAGTATTTTTAGGCAATTTGCATTTTTTCTTTTGTAGGTTTCAGAAACATCGATGCCTCTCTTTAAGGCTCTTAGATTATCGCCAAGACAATACCTGACTCATCTTAAAGTATTAAATATTAAAGTACTAAATGTTCGGTTTTGTGTGTCTTTCGGCACTTGATCATTTTTGTCTGAATAGATTAGATTAATAGATTACTGCTCCGACATAAGCTAACTCAAATTTAAGCATTAAAAGTTCGTTTGAGCGTATTTTTCCGCACTTTGGCAATTTTTCTTATCCAGGTTTAAAAAACATCGATACCTCCTTTTTAATTGATAATGTTTGGTCAGTATCATTCAGAATGTCGAAAAATTTCGTTTTGAAGAGACTATTCATTCAAGATTGTAATGTGTTGTAATGGTATACAGTTTCTTACTTTTTAGCTCACCTGAGTTATTGTGATCTGTAAATGTCCGTCTGTCCATCTGTCCGTCCGTAAACAATTATCAAAATACTCTTCTCCTCCTAAACCATTTGGCCTAGAGCTTTGATATTCGTTACATATCACCTATTAACCTTTACCAAAATACCCCAAGGAATAACTGTACTCTAAAAATTAGCCCTTTTCTTTGCGATACCTGATTTTTGACCCTCTAACAAAATACTTCAAAGAATTACCATACTAAGGAAATGAGCGCTATATGGTGGGTTCATCAATATACCTATTTAAAAAACGCTCTTTACAAACAAATTTACTCATACCACCCTTATGCACATTGATATAAGAGGGCTCTTGTTCGATTTAGTGACCAAATATACGGAAATGTTTAAATTGTTTTCCCTTCCTTGAAAGGACGGAATGACTTTCATTGAACATGTAATCCTCCCAATTTGGTATTGTATACTGAGGGAAAAAAGTTTAGCAATTTCGTACATTACAGCCAATTTCTCCGGTGTCTAGCTTTGGATTCAAACCATATTTTCACACCTCGATCTTTTATGTGTTAGCCACAGTATTTTAAAAAATCAGATGATTTCAAGATCATACGTGTTTGGTGTATAGCGCCAAACATGGTAGGGGTAGGAAAGTAAAACGGCATCTCAGCGTCTTCTCACGCTTGAAATGAGCCTACCATTAATTACCATAGGGATACGACCCCATTCCTGACGCAGAACACGTTCCAGGGGGCCGTTTTACTAAAGTCCTTACGATCGCTTTTTACGTAAGTTTTTGCGTACGTTCAAATTTTAATCGTAAGTGCGTCTTACCAAATATGTTCGTAACTAAGATTAACGTAACTTTTGCGTAAAGTTACGTTCAGAAAAACGTGGCGTAAGTAGGATCGTAAGTCTTTAGAATAGTGAAATTGGACATTTTCACAGTTTGCATTGTATCAACTATCTATTTTTAATGACATTTTGGTAAATTTCAGTAAATGATCAAGTTATAGCAAAATTAATAACAAAAGTGATTTTTCTTTCGGTTCTTTATACATTGTGAGTTTGGCAAGTTCCGTAAGCTTGATCCTTTACCTTACACATGAGAAATAAACTAAAAAATAGTCTAGCTATAGGACACATTGATAATAAAAGATTTTCTCCTTTTACCAAAATATTTCTTCTTTGAAAAATAAGCCAATAGAAATCAACTTATTTTCCTATTGTAACATTGAATCGTCGTCTACTTTTCCTATAAGCATGATCAGTCTAAGGTTTTGTCTATATTTACTCCTTAAAGTTCATTCATAAATATCGGTGTCTAGACGAAATAGTGTATTGATTTCTTTGAATTCATTGTATTTTGTGCGTCATGATTACGTCATTCATTACTACGTGACGTCACATTTTATGAGAATTTAGATTAGTCGGTATTACAATTACACCGGTTAGATATCTCTATTATGGTTCTAGATTTCTTCCACCTCGACAAATTAAAGTATACTGTTTTTATTTTTCAATTCGTTATTTTTAAGGTGAGGTTTGTGTGTGAAATATTGAAAGAGATATCAATCGACATGCACTATTATTGTATTCTCCTTTATCACAGATACGACACAAATATACTTACGTCTATGATAAACTTACGCAAGTTTAGTAAAACGCACTTAGGATTTACGTAAGTTTTGTCGTAAACGTAAAGTCACGAAAATTCTTACGAAAACTTTAGTAAAACGGCGCCCAGGTCTCTAACGTTATTAACGTCATTCCGGTCTCTTACTCTCCTACCCAGATGGTCCAAAAGGTGTTCGATCGGAGACAGATCCGGTGATTTGGCTGGCCAATCAAACACATCAACATTATTTGTCTGTAAAAGTCCAACATGTGCCGAGCGACATGTGGGCGGGCATTATCTTGCTGAAAAATTGTAGCAAGCCCTTGACGCAAGAACGGCAATACCACTGGCTGGACAATTTCGGTGCAGTATCGAGCGGCATTTAAGTGAATAGCTACCAAGTCATTCGTGCCACGGTATGATATACCACCCCAGACCATGACGCTAACGCCTCCAAAACGGTCATGTTGAATGACGTTGAGGGATCCATCCTTTCGCCATCACGCATCCAAACACGTACCCTGCCATACGCAAACATCAAATTAAAACGGGATTCGACTGTGTACCCTTGTCCAATTCAATCTTGCATGTCTGTGTGCACGTGTCAAAGGAATGCCAACGTAAGGTCGACGTGCGCGTAAACGTGCCGAACGAAGTCTGTTTCTTACAGTACGAGCACAGACCCGTGTTCCCGTTGCATTTCGGACCAAACCGGCTATACGAGTGCTATGGCCCATTCCGAAAATAAGTTGAAAGAGTTATTGCGCTTGAATATTCTCCCACGTGGTGAAACTACAAAACGATCCCAATTCTACTTCCGGGTAGCAAATTTAGATAAAAGAAGTCGCAGATAATAAGTCATAAGTTAAATCGACTCAGAAAAAACGAGTTTATTGTTCCGTATACTTTGATTATCGACGGAAAATAGTTGATGGCCAATCTATCATGACAGCCATTGACACGGCACCACCACTAAAGCTCACCGCTAAAAAAAGCGAGTTTCAAACTCTAGTTCGGATAAGAGTAACCACTGTTTATAGGGACAAAGAGTATATATAATGAATAAAATATGTGCAAAAAGATCTCCTCTTAGGGTGACTTGTCTCTGAAAAGGATTATAAAGTAAATAAGGCCTTATTAATGATTGGTCCCTTGTCTTTAACCTATTACCGAATAACGCAATTTTAGACTGGTCAAAATTAATGTTACAGACAACATTTTCAGATATAATATAGGTGAACTTCAAAAATGGTCGTAGGAAATACTTTCCTTTATATTACATATAAATCTGCGTTTGAAGTTCACATTTCATTTGTGTACAACATATCTGTTTTGAATAACAAATCTTTTGCTTTTCTTCGAAAAATAAAGAAATATAGTAATTTATGTGTTGAAATGTTTCCTCAGATCAAACACATTTATTAGAGGTAAGATGCAATCACACTTTGAACGAACCTTTGTAAGATATCAAATAAGATTTGTTAGTAAACAGCAAAACTTGATTCAACTCCAATGATTGCCTGGGTAATAAATCCTTGCTTTCCCTTTACAAAACAATATAACTGGTCCAAATTGAAAGAAGTTACAAATAACAACTTTAAGTTGATAGAATTTAAATATCTCACGTATAGGATAGGAAACATTGTTGAAAATGAAGAAATTGCTTGTTTCAAGCAATTTCTCCATTTTCTACAATGTTTTCCACAGTTGTTTCCTTTAGGGGCGTAAATAAGCGGAAGCTTGTTAACACATTCCCACATAACAAAAGCAGGATGGTGAGGGAATGGGTTAACCCATTCTCAGACAACAAAATATTGATATGCTGGTCCCAATTCAAAGGAGATGCAGATGACAAGTTAAGGGTGATTGAATTAAATGATTCTTCATTTATGGCAGAAAACATTATGGACAATGAAGGAAATTGCTCCAACCTTGTAACAATTTCTTCATTATCCAAAATGTCTGCAAATCGCTTTTCTTGAAGGGTGTCAAAAGGCAGCAATTGTGTTGGAATTGGTTTACCCATTACCCATTATCTCTTTTTTTTCTACACACTAGAGAACATAAACTGTCGAAAACACAATGAGAAAAGGAGAAGTTACTTCTAGCAAGGAATTCCTTTTCATCTCCGAAATTAATCGCCTTCTGCAACTTTCATGTAAGACCAGTCTAAGATTTTGCCTGGTAAAGGGTTAACAGGTTGACTTACATTGTAAGGCCCATTATAAATGAGCGAATGTTCGAAACAAATCTTAAGTCATTACAGAGATGTAGAAATTATTGCACATTAAACTTGAACAAAATGTTGTCAAAGTCTAATGATGACTTTCTTTTGAATACCCCTTTAAATAATAAACATCATGTTATTTCTTTAAAATTGTTTCAAAATTTATGAGCACAAAGTTATTCCAGAGAAATTTATAACATAATCCATCAAAGTAAACGAAAAGAAATGAGAGATAAAATTTAGACCTTTGTCAAAATAAGTTATCTTCGATAAAAGAGAAAAAATGTATAAATACATTTTTGATGGTAATATTTTTTAAAAGAATGAACTTCTCATTCAAGTTTCCAAAATAAGTTAAACGAAACTGAAACAAGAAAAAATTAAAGGGTTTGCAAGGATTATTTACCAAGAAAACTTAAATACAGCAGATGTGACAAAGAGATGACTTCTTATGATCAAAGTAAAGTACACACATGACATGCTGATAGGACACACGACAATGCTTCACAATGACATATATTGGTTTTAATTTGCAACCCCTTAACAATTTCCTGTTCAATCCCTGGTTTTTACGTCCCTGTGTTTTTACGTTCTTCCGTTCTTCCTTTTCCACAATATTTTCTATCCTACTGAATGATTATTTTTAAGATAAAATTGAATTGTCGTCTGCAAGGCCTTTGACTTTTTCGGGTCTAAAATTTGGCAAAACAGTAACATATTTATAGGTTAATCTATTTCAAGTACGTGTATTTGATGATGCCGGACATATTTTTACATGTTAATATGATGATAATAATCCTGTTTCAGAAAGGAGAGTTTTTTTTTGGGGGGGGGGTGTTTCTTCAGTATAATTCTTTATCCATTCCTTTTTCTATGTTATAGATAAATATTACTTATGTTAAGGAAAAATCTTGTGGAAAATGGCTGGTAAAAAAATAAATAATCTTTCCACATAAGACTTCATTCTAATATAACTTTGACATTATATGTATCTGTCAAGGTTATTTTTAATGCAATATCGGTTGAAACACATAATTTGAAATTAAGCTGTCGGTCTTAAAACACCTTAGTTTTCAGTTTTCTTTTTGAATTACTGGCACGCAAGTATTTCTTCAAATAGCAAATTTAAAAGTTGAAAAGTCGGCGTTTTCGTCTTGTAGAAAGCCGTCATCCTCCGTGGTTCACGGAATTCTATCAAATTTGCTACCCGTACAAAGGGAAATCACTCTAACGACTTTGGGTCAAAGGGAAGTAAACCACGTTTTCGGAAAGGGCCATTGAGGAAGCGATTACGCCGTGAACCCGTCACGATGTAATTGTCCTCACGTTGGGTAGTCTTACGTGGCCTGCCTGAACGTGGCCTGTCTTTGACGGTACCTAATTGAGGATACTTTGTTCTAAGTCATGAAATGGAACTTTGGCACACGCCAAAATGTTGAGCCACCTCTTTTACCATCAAACCACCAGCCAGCATACCGATGGCTACGTTCCGTTGGTCTAACTTAAGCCCTTGGCGACGTCCCATATGAATTTTTTTAAATGTTTTAATGAGTTATCTTGTTATTGATGCTAACCAATAAACTGGGATAGATATTGTGGATATAGACTTCAGGTACATGTGGAAGCACGTGCAGAACGTGTTTCAGCAAAATTGCGTCAGACAGCCTTTAGAAGCGAGTTAACTTGCTCTTAATGCATAATAAGTTAGTTAGCTTTAAAAAATTTCAAACGAGACTGATTTTATAAGGTTTATACATTTACGTTGAAAAATAATGTAGGTCGAAAAAAATTGCTAAACTTTTTTCCCTTAGTATACTTCTATTTTTTTTAAAAAAAATTATTGCCAAACTCTTTCCATTTATAGAATGAATATACAGATTGGACTACATTAAATGCGATGGGAAATGTTGACCTTGTTACTAGTCTTGCCAACTGTTCAAAGTTCAATATTGCCGGTGCAGACGCGCCATTTTGCTTTACGAGGTAAAGTATTGTAAACCTATGTATAGAAAGAACTTGGTTAGTGTCTTGTAATGGAAGAGTTTATCGGACAAGGCGTTGAAATTGTCACCAAATTATAATTCGACGGTTGATTGTATTGAGGATAATCAACTGTTTTGAGTTTTTTTTATTTAAAAAAACTAGTTGATTATTTTATTAAGGCCAAAACCGCTTGTTAGCTCACCAGAGCACAACGTGCTCATGGCGAGCTTTTGTGATCGTTGAATGTCTGTCGTGCGTGGTGCGACGCAAACAATTGAAGTGTTTACACTCTAGAGGCCACAATTTTGACCCAATATTCATGAAACTTGGTCAGAATAGTTGTTAGGTCATGAGGATGCACCCTTTTGATTATTGGAGGGTTCTATTTGAAAACATAGGAAAAGGGGCCTTAATGACATTTTTTTGTTTACACTCCAGAAGCCACAAATATGGTTTTATCTTCATGAAACTTTGCCAGAATAATTATTAGGTCATAAAGATGATTGATTATAAGAAGGATCTTTTCGAAAACACAGGAAGAGGAGCCTTAATGACAGTTTCTTTGTTTACACTCTAGAGACCATAATTTTGACCCAATCTTCACGAAACTTGGTCAGAATAATTGTTTGATCATGAGGATTCTATTGGAAAACACAGGAAAAGGGACCTTAATGACAATTTCTTTGGTTACACTCTAGAGGCAACAATTTTGGCTCAATCTTTATGAAACTTGGTCAGAATAATTGTTAGGTCATAAGGAATCACCCTATTTATTATGGAATGGTACTATCAGAAAACACAGGAAAAGGGGCCTAATGACCATTCCTTTGTTTAAGGTCTAGAGGCCATAATTTAGGCTCAATCTTCATGAAGCTAGGCCAGAATAATTATTAGGGCATGAGAATAAAGCCTATTGATTATGGGAAGGTTCTTTTGGGAAACACAGGAAAAAGGGGCCTTAATGACAATTTCTTCCTTTACACTCTAGAGACCACAATTTTGGCTCAATGAAAATTGGCCAGAATAATTGTTTAGTAACAAGGATGAACCATATTGATTATGGGAAGGTTCTTTGGAAAAACACAGGAAAAGGGGCCTTAATGACAATTTCTTTTTTAATGCTCTTGAGGTCATCGTTTTGGCTCAATTGTCATGTTACTTGGTCAGGCTACTTGTTAGGTAATAAAGATGTACCTTATAGATTATTGGAAGGTTCTATAGGATAACACAGGAAAAGGGGCCATAATGACAATTTCTTTGTTTACAACATACAAGTCACAGTTTTGCCTCTATCTTCATGAAACTGATTATAGTTATTTGTCTCTAATTGCATTTTCTAAACAGCAGACAGTTCAGGTGAGCGATCTAGGACCATCATGGTCCTCTTGTTTTCAATCGTTATCTATTTATTTCAATCATATTCGTCATCTTCGGCCCTAGGAACCGTGCGCATAAATATCTTTTTTTTTTCAATGATTTCTGTTCACCATCTTGGATTACCTTTCCAAGTGGGCAAGGATTTAAAAGAAGTTTAGAGTGAAGTTCTTATTTTAAGACACTTGGAGATTTGCAGTGTCAGGCACGAATACTATTAGGGCGAAAATATACTGTATCTAAGGGTGACAATCTTCTCGTCGATCTAAAGTCCCCATGATATTTCTAACATCGATCGACCATTTTAGATTAGGACTTTGACCGAATCACTGGATAGGCAGTCTGTGATCACCTAGTCTTTTGACTTGATCATACAAAACAAGCTCTTGCGGTTTAGGTTTGAGGGTCTATCACTTTAACTGCAATATCATCAGTATCAGTGGCCAGGAATAATTTTGGACGTTACGGAAAAGTATGCATTTGTTTGAGTCAATCAGTTAAAGCACAAACATTCAGGTTCGTCATTGTTTATAGCCGGTTGATTAATAAACGGTTATTTAGCTGTTGTAGTTATGAATGTTAATTTCTTCGTGTTTTTTTTTCTGTTTTGTAATTATTTTTTGCGTAATAAGTTGAATGTAAGGTCACCGTGCATTTCTCACTCTCCTCATACCTTGTTCGCCATTTTTTCAACATAAAAAATGGAAAATATATGTAGCTTATGTTTTAAAATTTTAGTACAGTTGATTTTTTATGTGGAGGATTTTGTCAAGTTTTGTCAAAATCTTTCTTTCTTTTTTTTTTTTTTTTTTTTGGTTACGAAATTTGCAAAATATTAACCAGGAACGACCTGGCCCTTTTAAAATAAAAGTAGTTCTCGAATTTTCGGATTGAAAGTTTATATCACTAGTGATGATATCAGAATCTACACTGGGAAATCCCAAGATTTCACAGTTAGGAATATAAAAGAAATGACTTAATTTCTACAGATATTACAGTTGAAGTGAATTATTGTTTAAATACATGGTTTTAAATGTACCTCAACCACTGACAAAGTAGTTCCGTCTTTTCCCGAGCCGCGGCCAAAGAGCAGTGAAAAAGTGTAGGACTCCTAGTCATGGGGTCCCTGGTTTGATCCCAGGCTACGGCCAATACCATTTTCGACCAATGGGTGAAAATCGTAAACCTAGGTTGGATGAGCAGCTTTGGACTCAGCAAGGATGTAGTGGTACTGCTTTAAATGAAATAACAGGGGTCCATGTTTAGGTACTTCAGCCGCCGTGATAAGACTGATATACTGTTAAAATAGGAGTTAAACCACATTCCATCAATCGATCTCGACAGTTTACAATGTGACTAACTGTATGGATGACAGGATAAAGACTAAAACAACCTCCAAAGCTAGTTTTATTAAAAGACAAAACTTTGGAATATAATAGCATTAGGGGAAAATACTCAAACAAAAAAAAAAAAATCGTGCAACGAATGTTTCCTATATTAAAACAACTTTTTCATTTTGCCACATTTATACCAAACGTATTTCCTCCCCAAACATTGCCAGGCATAATAATGTACCAAATTTCTCATTAAAGCCAACAACAACAACTAAAAAAGACTAGCTATAGGCAGGTTATCAAAATTTCTTTTTATAATTTAGCTATCGCAATAATTTGATAGTATGAAGAATTGGAGAATGAATAGGGACGAATTCAGGTTGATAAATGCACGACCGGCCATTCTGTTAGACGTGCTAATGACATACGTTTGCGATTGTGCTTCGAAATGTTAGAAAGTCATTTTTTCTACCCTCGTCAAGATCCTTTCCAATTATAACACAAGTGGAAATATTTCCAATGTAGAATTTTTCGATTTTTTGTGATATCGAAAGTTTCGCTGCCGTTTCTGCACGCTGAATTTACATTCGATTATATTCTTCACGCTATGCTCATTATTTTTTGTTTTCCGCCGACAAAACGCAGTCTGTAGTGCACAAGTTTCCCAATCTTCAATTACGGGCTGTCATGGGTTCGATCCTCAGAGGCGGCACATATCCTTTCCGATATTTTTTTCACACCAATCGGTGGATAATCGTAAACTTTAGTGGGACAGCAGCTGGAGGCTAAGAAAGGATGTAGTGGTAGTACTGGTGTGGGAAATACCAGGAATCTATTGTTAGGTGCTCCAGCCGCCGCGATTTGACTGACATACAGTGGTGTTAAACCCTATTCATTCAATCCATCCTTGTTTCTTATAATCACAAGCTTTTCAACTCACAGAAGTAATCGAATATACAGTATTTCTGTCCTTGCATGAAAACAGACGCGAATTATCATAATCGGCAGAGGTTGAACGTTGACGTATTACACCTGTGGAAAAAAGTCTATGGGTACGTCACTCGGGTTCCGCTAGATACACGGAAGGTCAACGTGGTCAGGTAGAGTTTCGACACAAAGCGGAAAGGGCACTATTTGACCTTTAAGTTCGGGAGTCTGAGAATCCCCGTATCTTTTTACAGATAGTAGATGTTCATTGGAACAGGGAATGTTCTCATGTTATTTAAATAAAGAATCTATACTGGAAAATTTGCCAGTAGACTGTATTATTCGTGACGTCATCAGAATATGACGTCATAAGTGACATGCCTCCATATTCACTATAGCAGCATCATGATTTAGAAACTGCCATATGAAAAAAAGACAATTATTATTGTTGAATCTTATTTCGAGGTGTTTGGGTAGTATGGCAAACAAATGTCCTCTCTTCTTTGTGTGTAAAGGTACCCTTTTTTTTTCATGTGAAAAATTTGGGTTAGGCCTGACATATGCTTGAAAAATGATAAAAAATATATTGTCAATATTTTTTGTAGACACGAGCATCATAAAAATAAAAGAACATAGCTTTGAAATATCATAATTTGAGTGTGATGATATGAAAACCCTTTTATCCATACCACTTTTCCCAAAGATGAGACTAGTCTACATAAACACATTTTCGAGAAGAACGACGAAAATAAAAAAGGTCATATACCCCTTTTCACTGAAAATATCTTATAAAAGTTAAGTACAGATAACTTAGATACAAAAATATGCCTGGAACAGTACACTGAACTTATATTTTACGGTGTTATATTTATTTCATTTTCGACATCTATGAAAAGCAGTTTATTGGGCACCTTAACCATGTAACTACTGCTTATTCAAATTGTAGGTCCATGTTTTGGGTCGAAATCAAACGATAGGCCTTTTATTTTATGTGTTTGATAACAAACTTTAAAATTTTGTTGTTTATAACCTGTCAAACTGCCATGTCGAAGACTTGTGGGCGTAGCGAATAATCTGTCAAATACATAGTACCGTAGTTAAAGTAAGACAATTTTAAAATGATTTTTAAACACAATAATCTTTCAGGAAAAAGGTACAGTTCGGAACATATCGCGCCAGAATTCGAGGTAGGCGAAAACTATATATTTCTGTAGATAATTTATTTTGTTGCTGTAGCGATTATTTGCGTCAAATTCACAATAAAGGTTTTCTTCGAGATTCACGAATTTATTCGACAATTATCGACGTATTAATCATTTTCAAATCATTACTCGTCAAAGACAAAAAGACCAATCTCGGGACTTCAACAGGCTGTTCGATATATATGTGTGTCTGTGTGAGAAGAAGTTTTGGATCGATAACTCATTTGAACTCATCTCACCACGTGGTGGTCATTGTGCGCTATTGTGAATGGGCTCTGTCCATCGAACGTCGTAAAATGTTACCTTTAGCAAACTCTAGAGGTCAATATGTTGGCCAAAATGTCTTGAACATTTGTAAGAGAATGTTTGTTTACATGAAATATCGGACAAAGTTTGAAACTGGGTCATGCGGGGTCAAATCTTGGTCACTTGTTTAAATCTGAATAATGTTTAAACACTATGTACATTCTTGAGGTAACATCTTAGGCTCAAAGGCCTTTACACTTGGTAAGAAAGTTAGTCTACATAAGACCGACGACGACTACCATATTGGGATGTATGAGATCAACAACTAGGTCACAATGTCAAATCTTCGCAAAAATTATGTGAATATTACCGATCACATTTTTGGCTCAAAAGCCTCGAGTCGTAGCCAGAATGTTCGTATACATGAGATCTCAGACGAGTTCAAAAGTGGGTCACATAGGGTCAAAACGTAGTTCACGCGGTTAAAGGCTTATCTGCCCTCCGAAGAAAAAAAGTTGAAAAAATCTATCGCTTATTTGTCACTAAAGCAAACACGGGTCTTCTAAATATCGCTATGCAAAAGCAGGGTATGGGTTATGTTCTCTAGAAAAAGTGTTTTTGGTTTTTCTTGTCGATTTTGATTTGTTTTTGTTTACATTTTAAAACCCGAGACGAATACATCCGATTCTTACTAATCTTTGGCATTGACTGCTATGTGGGCAGGTGCAGATTACTAAAATTTTTGGATGATTTCGTATATCTTCGTGACCTAGCTATATCTATGAATGCATAGCGAAAGCTAAAACGTCATCACTGACGTAATCGTTTAATGTAAACAAACGTTACATTGTGGTGGGTTGAAATAACTTTCTTTCGTGAATTGTAGTCTTGCTTTGTAGAATTCTGTCGATCTTATCACCGCAATCGTCACATTTATTTATGCTTTTGAACCTGAAGTATGGTTTCCTTTTTAATAACATAGTGTGTTTTGGGGAAAGATATGGCTTAGAAATACCTTACGTTCAATCTAGAGGTCGATATTTTGGGTTCAAATCTCCGTCTAGTCGAAATTACATCACATGATGCCAATAACAAGGTCACCAGTCGAATCTTAGACAAACCTTTGTGATCTCTTAAGGTCACTTTTTTGGCTAAAATTGCTTTGAAAAAAAAAATGGTTGTCTACACGAAACCGCAGAAAATTTTGAAATTTAGTCATATGTGGTCAAAAACGAGGTCACTAGGCAAATCTTAAAAAAAACCGTTTGCACTGTAGAGGCCCATCTTCTAGTTCAATGTCATGTTATCTGGTTAGAATGTAAACCTGATTTCTTTGATGAGTTAAATATTATCACATAGGGCAAAATAGGGTGAAAACAAGGTCACCAGTCAAATTCTAAGAAAAAACAGTATGTTCTCTAAATGATCACATGCCTTGATATATGATCCAAACATCGTTCTGTATGAGATCTCAGATATATTCGACATTTGGTCTTGTGGGTTTAAAAACTAGATTACTTGGTCAAATCTTAGAAAAAAACCTGTGAGCACTCTAGACGTCACATTTTTGGCTCAAATGTATTGATATTTTGTCACAATGTTTGTCGATATATCTCGGACTAGTTCGAAATTAGGTCATATTGGGTAAAAAAAAACAACAAGGTCAGCAGGTCAAATCTAAGAAAACCATTGTGTACTCTGCAGAGGTCTCACTTTTGGCTCAATTGGCTTGTTATTTGGCAAAACATTTGTCTACATGATATCTCGGCATAGTTTGAAATTTGGTCATGTGGTGCACAGTAAAGACCCTTTCATGGTAGATGGTCAAAATGTTTGTCTAGATGATTTCTTTTATGAGGTAGAAATTGGTCAAATGGGGTCAAAAACATGGTCATCGGGTCAAATCTTATCCAACCCTTGTAGCTCTCTAAGAAGTAACGTTTCTTTAGCTAAAATATCTTTCTACTTACTAACTATTGTATAACTGAGTAAAGAGTATTTACAATGTTATTGATAACGGGAAACGGTATCACCAGGCAGTAGTTTATTTGCATAGTACATATTCTTACAGCTTCGGGTAGTTTTTCCTCTGCCTGTAGAAATGAAACAACTGAAGCAGCAGTATTAGAAGATAATCATGACGGCCTTTCGAGACTTGCCGCTCTTGTTATTGCCGTAACGTAAGTACATTTGACATGTCCTGTCAAAAGGAACTTTATTTAAATTGTATTCAGCAAATGTTTGATAAGATAAATAAAGGTAAATCAATGCTCGTTTTCAGAAACAAATATACATTTAATAGAATGTAGAAGTTATGCTCTGGACAAGGTCAATTGACTCGTTTGAACTTCAACTGTGACCGTGACCTTGCAGGTATCACAACAACCGTTTCGCATGACACTAGCACTTATAAAGAAGAATAATTGTGCCAAGTTATTTTCAAATCCTTCCACAAATGAAGAGTGGCGAGTCACGAAAATAAAGAATTATCCAATGGCATAGCTGTTAGTTTTGGTCGTGATAATCATCCTTTTCGTTTTTCTTAATCACCCTTTTATAATCATTAAAACCTATCAAACCAGTCGGCTGCGGACAACAAGTCAGGACGTTTTCTCCTCTAACTGGAATCAAAGGTTTAATGTGTTTATTGATTTAAAAGGAAAGTAACTACTTTTCGGTACATGGTATATAAATAAATCTTCTCTGTGTAATTTTTTAGAATAAGACTGTTTGTTGTTAACAATTCTAAAGGAAAACGAGAAATAGGTTGTCCTGGGACAACATGTGTAGCCCGCTGATTTGTATAGAGAATGTGGTGCACAGAATGCTTTTTTTTAAAATTTGACCTTGGAGGTATCACTTTAAACGTTTTGCATGACACTTTTATATACCGAGCAGAACAACTTGCCAAAGTTTTATTGTTGTTTTTCTTAAAAAAATCCACATTTGTAGAAGTCATGCTCTGGAAAGTTCGTTTCACCTTCACCAATGACCTTGGTCTTACACGTATCATATGACAATAGCACTCATCAGGAAGAACAACTGTGCCACATTATTTTCAATTTCATCCATAAATGTAGAAGTTATGCTGCTGACAAGATCAATATGTCGTGTCACCGTCAACTGTGACATTTATCTTTAAGGTCTTAAAACAAATTTGTGCATGGCACTAGCACTCATCAAGAAGGACAACTGTGCTAAATTATCTTTAAATCCATCTTTAAATGTAGAAAGAAGGCTCACTATCTTGCTTGACCTTCAACTGTTACCTGGACCTCGGAGGTATATCAACAAACGTTTCGCTTGACACTAGTACTCGTAAAGAAGAATAACTGTGCCGAGTTATTTTCAAATCCTTCCATAAATGTAGAGGTTTTGACCCGGACAAGGTCAATTTGTAGTTTGACCTTCAACTGTGACCTTTATCTGGAAGGGAACACATCGAACGTTTCATATGACACAAACACTCATCAGGAAGAACTGTTGTACCAAGTTATTTTCAAATCCCTCCATAAATAATGTTACGGTCAAAAATCCTAACGGACGCACACACTAAAACCCAGCGATATTGTGACAACTATATCTCGCCCACCGCAGGCGAGTTCGACATAAACGAATGTTCAAGGGTCATGACAATCATAAATGATATAATCAGTAGAGAGTTTGCAAAACTCTATGTCCTTTAAACACCCTTATTTCGTACATTAGTTTAATTCACGTGTTTATCGATTTTTTTTTCTAGATGTAAGGCTTAAATGGATATGTGTTTATGATTTAATCTAGTTTTGGGTTGTGTACCACTAATTCAATTTGAAAGTTTTAAAAGGAAGTATTCTCAAAGAGATTTGCCATTTATTGTATTGTTTTGTACTTATTTAAAACCATACCATTTTAAACAATACATCGTTTTTTTTTTTTTTTTTTTTGGTCACTTAAGCAATCCAGAGTCTTCTTGATATTGATATGCTAAAGTAGGGTATGAGTGAAGTACTGTAGAAAGAGTATTTTGTGTTTTTATCCCCCGCCAATTAAGTAATCGGAGGGATATTGTTGTTGCCCCGTCCGTCTTTCCGTCCGTCCTTAAGTCCGTCCGAGTTTCGATTCCACTTTGTATTTCTTGGAAACCATTGACTGGATTCAATGAAACTTTGTGGAAATAATCACTACAAAGAGGAGATGCGCATATAGTCAGGGTTACCCGGTTCGACTATTAAACTTAGAGTACTGCCCCTGATTGGCGAAGCAATATACAAGCAGAGTAATTCGTTTCCGCGCTATTTCTTGGAAACCATTGGCTGGATTTCAATGAAACTTTGAGGAAAGCTTCACTACAAAGAGGAAGTTGGCATATCATTTGGGTAACCCGGTCCGACCATTAAATCTAGAGTTACTGTCCCTGATTGGTGAAGCCGTATACATGCAGAGTAATATTCGTTTCCGCACTATTTGTTTGAAATCATTGACTGGATTTCAATGAAACTTTGTGGAAATCTTCACTACAAAGAGGAGATGCGAATATAGTCGTGGTAATCCTGTTCGGCTATTAAATCCAGAGTAACTGCCCCTGATTTTTGAAGCTAAAACATACATAGTAACATTCGTTTTCGCGCTATTTCTTTTAAATCATTGACTGGATTTCAATGAAACTTTTGGAAAGCTTTATTACAAAGAGGATATGAGCATATCGTCGGGGCTACCAGGTTCGACTTTGAATTTAAAGCTTTTGCCATTGATTGGTAAAGCCATGTTCATACAGAGTAATATACGTTTCTGCGCTATTTCTTGGAAACCATTAGCTGGATTTCAATTAAACTTTGAGGAAAGCTTCACTATAAAGAGGAGATGCGCATATCGGCGAGGTTATCCTGTTCGACTTTGAAATTTAGAGTTACTGCCCCTGATCGGTGAAGCCATTTACTTACCGAGTGATATCCTAAGATTGATATACTCAATTGACAAACAAAATATTTCCGGCGGGGGATATCAATTCAACGAATTTGCTTGTTTCTTTTCTATTTCAAGTCGTGTTTGCTTACAATTGGAAATCGAGGCGAATAGACCTGATTCTCCACCGGATATTTTCGCAAATCCTCGGCATTGACTTCTACATATGCACAGGTTCTGATTACTTATCTTTTAAGAAGATTTCGTTACTATCCGTGACTGAGCTAGTCGTTTTAATGACTAGCGAAAGTTAAAAACTGATCACCGACTTCATAATTTTTTGTAAACAAACACTTAAAATGTGATCGGTCACATTGTCCCTATCATGAATTGTAGGCTAACCGCGTAAAATTATTTTGATCTTATGTTAACGATTTTCAAATTCATTTACGAGATTGGACTCGACTGTAATTTTCTTGTTTTTTGTATGTGTGTTTACTTTGGTTAAAGATATGGCTTAGATTTTGGATATTATTGTCAATGAATTCCATTAGTATAATTACTCTTTGTTCGTAACATTGCTATGATTTTCTATTGGCAGAATCGACGCAGATATTCTGTTTTGCACGCTGAAATCATCGGATAACATTACACTCAGAGTTGTTGACTTAGCATCTACCGAATTGACAGATTATTCAATTATCCTTTCCAACTGTTCTGTCGACACTTTGAGTGCAAGGATCGAACAGTTAAATAATCGGTGAGTAGATATCTGAGGAGTGCAAACTACTTTTTGTCTCTACTCGAATACTAACGATAGATTGTTTGTTTGTTTGAATGGGGTTTTACGCCGCTTTCAACAATCTTTCAGTTATATCGCGGCGGCTGGAGCACCTAACAATGGAATCCTGGTATTTCTCACACCAGTACTACCATCACATCCTTTCCTAGCCTCCAGCTGCTATCCCACATAGGTCTACGATTATCGACCCATTGGTGGGAGACAAATAGTCGGAAAGGATGAGTGCCGCCGTCGGGGATCGAACCCGGGACCTCTAGATTGACAGTCCGACGTGCTACCAACTGCGCTATGACGACGGCTTACTAACGATAGAAAAAGAAGCAACGTTCCGATAGATTATATAATATATGTCTTCTCTGGATTTAGACCTACTTCTCGAGCACATTACTAGCTAGCCCTATAGCTCTTAAGAAAAACATGAGCATCCCTTGTACGATACAGGACGATGCGGACCTTTTTATACTTGCTTGTTGGTTTCGGAGTTTCTAAGTAAGGAAATTGACTACGCAATAGCCCAAAAAATCTATTCTTTCACGTTGACTCTTATATGGATATGTGTTGATGACTTATTTTTACGGACTATTGATTAATTTTACGGACGATTTCGTAAATCTCCGTAACCGAGCTAGTTGTTAGAATGGCTAGCGAAAGTGAATCGTCATAATGTTACGCAAAACAAACCATAATTTGTGATGGTCACAATTTAAAGGTAGGTATCGATGATTTTTTCATGTCAGAGATTTTAAATATTTTTATTTCCTCTCATTAACTGTTTGAATACAATATGCCGCAAAGTAGTTTTGCAAAAATAGGAGGTCGCTTATCAGAAAAAAGCTGTGTATTTCCCTAATAGCCTACGTAGGCTATTAAGCTATTTTTAGATTAATCCAAGACAGTTACGAAGATTATAGGGCATTCACGTGGCGCGATTAACCGTTGGAACCTTGCATTTACTTCAAATTACATCAAACCAAAGTCATCGTTACGTCATCAGGAGTTATGTTCGCTTGCTGGTCTGTAAAGATCAGTCCTTTCATGTGACATGATATAGGACGTTGGCTGTTTGGCTAGTAAATTTGTTACCATCATTTGACTTGGTCATATGCGAATGAGGTCAATCGATGTCGACAGCCGAATTTCCTTGATATCTAAAAATAACCTGAAATTCCGCTGAACCTTTAGTATATTACCGAAAATGGTTACTTTACGGCTATAAGATTACCGCGAAGACAATATCTGACTCAAATTTAAGTATTAAGCGTCCGTTTTAGCGTATTTTTTGGCGATTGATAATTTTTTCTTGCCTAGGTTTCGGAAACTTCTTTCGTGAATTGTCGGCTTACCTAGAATTATTATTTTTGACAAGTATATTTTTCTTATTTATTTTGTAATTTGATTTTAGGGGAGATGTAACTTTAATAAAGTGGCGTTAGGATTGTTTTGCAATATAAAATCGAAGCGATGTAATGTATTGCACTAACGGATCATAAGTTTGATCATAAATCTGTAAGCATCATGTTCTGATCGACAGTGTAGTGCTAAGAGGTCGCGTTATTGTCTATGAACCCAAGGATATGCACACATACATGCACTTAAAACAAAAAATAAACAAACCAACAAAATACGGATCATTGAGACTTGTTGAAAGTGTATTTTGCATAACTTTCATGACTTAATTGAAACAAATAATAGAAAGAAATGGTTAAAGCACAATCTAAGACCTTTCTCATTTTTAATGACCTTAACCAGACATTGAAACTTTTATCTAGAGCCCTTTTCGATGATATAGAGAAGACAGTAGAAAGTTTAAGCAAACGTCTCTTTAAAGGGAGGTATTGAGGGAGGTATCGATGTTTCTGAAACCTAGATAAGAAAAAAAGTTTCAAGTGCCGAAAAATAGACTCAAACGAACATTTAATACCTTAAGTTAGGTCAGGTATTGTCTTGGTGGTAATCTAATAGACCTAAAATGGCTTTTTGTGGTTATATTGAAAATTTTAGCGGATTTCCAGGCTATTTTTAGATATCACGGAATGCGGCTGTAGACATCGAATGACCTCATTTGCATATTGTCAAAAGTCAACTGAAGGTAACAAATTTACTAGCGAAACTGCCAACGTCCTATATCATGTCACATGAAAGGGCTGATCTTTCCAGACCGGCTAGCGAACATAACTCCTGATGACGTTGCTTTGATGTAATTTGAACAAAACGCAAGGTTCCAACGGTTATTTGCGCCACGTGAATGCCCAATAATCTTCGTAACTGTCTCAGATTAATCTTAAAATAGATTTGTAGGCTATTAGGGAAATACCCAGCTTTTTTCTGATAAGCGACCTCATATTTTTGCAAAACTACTTGCGGCATATTGTATTAAAATAGTTTATGAGATTAAATAAAAATAATCAAAATCTGTGACATGAAAAAAACATCGATACCTACCTTTAAGTATAGTTAATCACTACTCCATATGCATATATTTTCACTTTACAGAAGTAACAACTGTTTTCTACAAGGAAATCTGACCGACGAACAGTTCTTCTCACTTGCCAACCAACGCAGACTAGCCGGCGAGATTGTCGCCCTTAACCGACAGTGCCAATTAGCTTTTGGCGCCAGCAGTTATGCTTGTGACTTATGCAATTTTACAACCAGCACTGTAAGTTTATTATCTCATGTACTGATATTTATTTATTCTTTTATTCATGACATCAGACGCTGATGCTCCGTCGAATTTCACAATTTTTCATAGATATCACCCCCTTCTGTGCTGTAGGTGCTATATACGTGTTCTTTTCATTTGAGAAATGCCCTTAAATAATTTTGAAAAAATAAATTAAGAAAAAAAAATGACAGCCTTTTCCATCGTGACCCAAAATAGCAGTCCAAATTTTGGTAGAATATTTCAATGATAGTTAGTCATGCAGTATATACCCTCTAAATAGTTGGTTTAGTTATTTAATATCAGTCGATACTTTTAAATACATCGACTGCGGAGCGCAATACTCTGCAATACACATGTGAATTAAGGACAAACTCTTATTTTTGAAAATATTACGATGGTAAGGGAATTGTATTTTTTCAAATAGAAAAGTATTCAGGCAAAATTCAGGCATTTCTGAAGAAAATTTTCCGTGCAATACTATTTCAAGTTGGAATAGAACAATGTGGCGATGAAAAAATAGTTAATACCTACTGCGATACTGTTTTATTATTATTATTTTTTAATCTTAGGAAAAGAATAATTTGTAGCTCTGTTTTATTGCTTTCATCTATCATGAAGCATGATAGGATTGTAAAGTGATGGAAAAAACAAAATGAAAGACCTTTATTCTTTTTAAATGAAAAATGTGTTCCTTTCAATATGATTTCTGGTATCTGAAGTATGAATTGGTCCATAGCTATATCATTTTTGTTCATTACCTTTGTCATTATATTGTGAAGACATTGGTAAAAGTCCCCACACAGTATTACCCAGAATGTTCACATACATCTTGATACGGGAACAAAATATTTTTAATTATCTATGAACTAGATTGAATTCATCAAGCGTCATGTCATATATTTATTTCAATGACAAGCTTGTCATACGTCTAACAATTATTTGTCATAAAGCTACGAAAACCCTATAACTACATTTAAATTCAGTTGTAATTATGAGATTTAAGTTGCTTAAGTACGATTGACCATCTAATCTTTGTTGAATATTCATATTTTGGACCTCAAGGAAAGTGAAAAAAAGTTATAACTTAATGTAAGGCTAAGAATAACAAACATACATTTTGCAGGACTCGATACTAACTGTTGTTAAAAACCAGAAAAGGTAACTGCAAAAATGATAATCCATAAAAAAACTTTAACAGAGCTCCTGATGTTATTTTCTTTTCAAAAAAACATCAATCTACCCTTCAGTACTACTCGTGCGGTAGCAACAAATAAAAGGAATGATGAACACTTGCTGTTATTTTTTATTTACACATATGTATACTGATACCATCGAGTGAGCTTGTCTTTAGAGATAGGCATTAAATCATTATTCAAATTGTAAGCTCACTTGAGCACAAAATGCTCATGGTGAGCTTTTGTGATCGTAGAATGTCTGTGGTTCGTCGTGCGGGGACAACAATTGAAGTGTTTACACTCTAGGGGCCCCAGATTTGACCCAATCTTAATGAAACTTGGTCCGAATAAATGTTAGGTCATGAGGATGAACCCTATTGATCATGGGAGAGTTCTATTTGAAAAAAAAAGGAAAAGGGACTTTAATGACAATTTTTGTTTACATTTTAAGAGGCCACAAATTTGACTTAATCTTCACGAAACTTTGCCAAAATAATTGTTAAGTCATAAGGATGAACCCTTTTGATTATTGGACGGATATTTCCGAAAACACAGGAAAAGGTAAAGGGGTCTTAATGACAAATTCTTTGTTTTCACTGTAGAGGCCACAATTTTGGCTAAATCTTCATAAAACTTTGCCAGAATAATTGTTAGGTCATTAGGATGAACCCTATTAATTATCGGAAGGGTCTTTTGGAAATCACAGGAAAAGGGGCCTTTATGACAAGTTCTTTGTTTACACTCTAGAGACCATGATTTTGGCTCAATCGTAACGAAACTTGGTCAGAATAATTGTTAAGTCATAAGGATGAAACTTATAGATTATGGAAAGGTTCTATAGGAAAACACAGGAAAAGGGACCATAATGACCATTTCTTTGTTTACAATATAGAAGTAACAGTTTTGGCTCAACCTTCATGAAACTGGTTAATTGTCTCTAGTTGCATTTTTTAACAGCAGTCAATTCAGGTGAGCGGTCTAAGAAATCATGATCCTCTTGTATAGGTTAATGTTCTTGAAGAATAACTTGTGCAGAAGTCACATTGAACAATTCAAGGTTGTTGGAAACTCGTACTGATATTATCCCTATACATGCATTGTCCTTCTCTTAATAGATGGGTTGAAATATTTGATGCATTATAACGATGGTAAAAGCACCTGGCATATATATTTCTTCGCATTTTTTTTTCTTCGGTATTTTGACTTTTAACTGCGGAAAAAAATAATGTGATTAGGAACAATAGGAAACTGTTCATCAGATACTTTTTTTGTTCTTTTTGAAAGGCAACCTCTCTTTTCAAAGTCGATGAATGCCTGTATTATTAAGCTTTTAAATGATGTACAAACCTTTTGGGAAGAGACAAGGAAAAATCTTTTCGAACTACGATTCATCCTTGTTGATAGAAGAGGAGTCCGTAAAAATGTGTTCTTGTAACCATCAGTACTTTTAATCCTGTGACTTTCTTTTCTTGTTAATGTACAAACTAAAAAAACTGCCTTTGTCTTTTCAATGCTACTCAGATGCTAAAAGTATGGGATATGCCTTTTCTGTTGCCCCTTGTAAAACTTGATTTATACTTATTGACAAACCACAAGTCATATTCTTTTTCTTTAACGTATGATTCTACTCCATAATTCTGGTTCTCTTTATATCTTCAAACTATTGTCTCTATCAATGCTTTCTTCATTACCTGTATTAACACAAATCATGCTATCATTTTAACTTTCTATACTGTCACTGCTTGCTAGTTCCTGATCATTACTGCAATCTGCAACCACATTCCTCTCATCTTTACCATCATTTCTACCATCGCCTCACACGTTACTCTCTTCAATACCAATACTTCTACCATCATCTGTCACTTTACCTCTTAGCAATATAAATATTTCTACCACCAGCACTAACTAAAACCTTCAGCTCTCACAAAATTCACAAAGCTCTCACCATACTCTTATTTACACAACAACTTCTAGACTAAGTGCTATCACCATATACAACATCACTTCTGCTTTCAGATATTTCTGACATTACTATCATAGGCAATATCAGTAAACCGCCAGCCGCCGTCATAGCGCAGTTGGTAAAGCCTCGGACTGTCAATCTAGAGGTCCTGGGTTCGATCCCCGACGGCGGTACTCATCCTTTCCAACTACTTGTCTCCCTCCAATGGTTCGATAATCATAGACTTATGAGGGATAACAGCTGGAGGCTAGGAAAGGATGTGATGGCGCTACTGGTGTGAGAAATACCAGGAATCCATTGTTAGGTGCTACAGCCGCCGCGATATAACTGAAAGATTGTTGAAAGCGGTGTAAAACCCCTTTCAAACAAACACTAAACCACCAGCTCTCACATTACTATCATCAACACACATGCTTCTTCAAACAGCTCCAACATTACTCCCATCAACAGAATCGATATCAATTTTTTCTACCTTTAGCTCTCATATTACTCTTTCTAACACTTAGGCTTGGCCGCCGTCATAGCGCAGTCGATAGCGCATCAGACTCCTTATCTTTAATCATGAGATGACATGGGTTCGATCGTCGGTGGCGGCACATATCCGACATCTGTCTCTCACAAATAGGTTGGTAATCGTAAACCTAAGCCGGATAGCATCTGGAGGCTAGGAAAGGATATTGTGGTAAGTGCTGTAAGAAATACAAGTAATCCATTGTTAGGTGCTCCAGCCGTCGCGATATGACTGAAATACAGTTAAAAGTAGTGTTAAACCCCATTCAATCAATCAATCATTAATCTCATAAATACCTTCTTTTCTACCACCAGCATCGCATTAATCTCATTTATATCACTATATCTACAATCAGCTATCACATTACTTTCATCTATATCGCCATTTCTACCATCAGCTCTCACAGTACTCTCATCTTCATTACTTCTACTGCCAGCTCTTACATTACTCTCATCCACACTAATACATATACCATCGGCTCTCACATCACTCCCACGTACACCAATACTTCTCCATTAGCTCTCACATAACTCTCGTTTATATAAAAACTTCTACCTTCGGCTCTCACTCTCACCTACACTTACCCTTCGTCAATCGGTTCTCCCATCTTCACCTTCTTTTCTATCATCAACGCATCCTCTCTATCACCCATTATCACATTACTTCCACCTTAATCAATACTTATGCCATAAGCTCTCAAATTACTCTCAACTACATCAATACTTCTACCATAAGCTCTCAAATTACTCATATTACAAAATCAATTCTACAATCAGCTCCTACATATTCCCACCAGCACCTTCACTTCTACCATCAGCATTCACATTTCTCCCATCTACACCTTCTCTTTTGTCGCCAGTTCTCCCATTATTCACAACTTACCCATTAGTTCTATCAATCAGCTTTTAGATAATTCACATCTACACTATCACTTCTACTATCAGGTCCCTAATTGCTCTAAATTGTCTTTATTCATATTTCTATCACCAGCTCTCACATAACTTTGATCCATATTAATACTTCTACCATTACCCTGACTTCTACAATCATCCCTAATATTTTTGATCGGTCATTTATTGAAAAAATAAGAAATTGCTCATTACAGTTAAATTATCCCGTTATCTTTCTGTTTTCATTAGGTATGTTTCTTCACTGGTCAAAATGCACTAGATTGTGTGGCAATAGATTAATTGACAGAAGAATTATGTGCCAAATGATATTGTTAAAGCAATTAGTTGGCAACCTTTTTTCTCTTTTTTAAAAGAAATGTCTATTTTGAGTCAAGAATCTTCCAAGGTTTAAAAACAGACAACACATTATTGTAGCTCGTTTCAAATAAACTGAAGTAAAGTACATGTATTACTGCAATAATCATTGAACACCCATAAATACACTTTATCATAGAACAGTATTGCAGTCGAAAAGTTTTTTTTTTCTTTTTCAGTATTTTTCTGCAATACTATTTCAAGTCAACTTTGAGGATAAAATATTAACATTCTGAGATAGAATTTTATAGAAATAAGGAATAACACAATTTTTATTGTGATTTTGCATTTATAATATTGACATAATATATGGTTAAAGACATTAATCATGCAATAAACATATTTTTTCAAAAAAGTGATTTAGAATAGTTTTGCGCTCAGCAGTCGATATCTTGACTCGGATAAATTAAAAACAGGAATTCAACTTTACCGCTCAGTTTGAACTAATAAAATAAAATATCACACATCTTCTTTGCAATTAAGGACAATTGTGTGACATGTTCAAATAAAACTAAAATTTTGAAAGCCACAATGGCTACAATGGAGCATCTTACAACCACTATCGCTGGAAATATATGTTGTTTTTTTTAAAGTATACATCTAAAATCCAGCACGAATCCGCGACAAATCAGCTACGTAAACGATAAGCGTCTACACTATGCATCTGCATGGTGGCTCAAAGCTTCCTTTTGCGGTAAGTGATTGTTATCGCTGCAAATTGTAGCCATCGATGCTTCTCGGTAACTGCAAACCAAATACATATGAAATTGCTTGAACCTTCTTACAGGGTTTAGTAGTAAACTCTAGGAATACCACCCTGCTTAGATCCCTGTATTGAAAGTATTAACAAGTCATTTGGTTTCCTCCAAAAAGAGTAAATTGCGTATCAGATTCAAGATAAAGAATGTTTATCTTGAAACAGAACTTTGTAATATTGAATCCTTTACGACAAGCATGAGATACCAATCTCTGAAGAAAATTTCGTCTATCTTTTTTTTTTAATTGGCTGATCGCGACTGTCCTACTGAGCGCCAACAGGACAATCGGGCTGCGATATCTATGCTTGATCTGGATTTTTTTTACAAACAAGTCTAATGGGTCTCGTAACAAGGGTTGTTATATGTCGAGACATCGGTATTATGCAATAAAAAGCCCTTGTTGCGCGTAAACTTCATATGTCATTTAAATGTGCTGGTGGTTACGGATCGATGACTATTTTTCAAATTTTCGCTGTATCGGATGAGTCCTTTTTTGCGAGTAATATATTGATTGACCGATCACTGACAACGTCCACTGAGCTACGACGTGGTAGCTCATTGACCAGTCGCTTGCCCCGCCCACCTACTCCTTTGACCATGCCCACTGACACCAACAGGAAGTCCCGCTTCGATTTGACCGGCATGTTTCAAAAGATGAAATGGTTGGTAGGCGACTTGTATAAGCTGTAGTTACAACGTGGAAGTCGCCAAACAAGCAGACAAAACAAAAAAGATGGCGGCCAATGTTGGAGTTCAAATTTTAATTCTGGGTTGAATGAATGGCTTGATTGGTCGATATATTCCTTGATTGACATCCGCCAATGGTCAGTTGAGATCTCGAACGACTTTCATCATTGATGATGACGTGAATTAGCAAGATAGCTCAGATGGATTTAGAACGCTTACCCGAGTTGTTTATTGAATAATGGAACGTGAAACATTAAATTCAAAGCAAAATTTCTATACGCCCGTCGAAAAACTAAACGTATTATGGGATCACCTGTGGCGTCCGCTGTCCGATGTCAAAGCGGCGTCCACTTCTTAGTCCGGAGCATAACCCTGTCACCTTAAGTCCGATTGACTTGAAACTTTGCAGTTATATTCCTCTTGCGATAAGGAAGTACAGTGCACAAGAACCGTAAAACTACCTAGCTTATTTTCATGCCCCCGCATCGATAGATCGGGGGCATATTTTTTTTACCGGTGCCCGTTTGTCTGTTATGTCAGTCTGCAAAACTTCAACTAAACATTTTCCTATAACTTAACCCCTAATTAAGTAACATTGCTAATATTTGGTATGTAGATAGAACTCAACAAGGCGCAACTGGTGAAGTTCATTTCATCAAGATCAAGGTCAAAATTTTAACCCTTTTCCCTAAAACATTACTCAAAAACTTTACCTGCCAACTTAACATTTTCCTATAACTTCATCCCTAATTAAGTTATAATGCTAATATTTGGTATGTTGATAGATCTCTACAAGGCGCAACTGGGGAAGGTAATTTCATCAAGGTCAAGGTCAAAATTTTAACCCTTTTCCCTAAAACATTACTCAAAAACTTAACCTGCCAACTTAACATTTTCCTATAACTTCATCCCTAATTAAGTTACAATGCTAATATTTAGTATGTAGATAGATCTCTACAAGGCGCAACTGGGGAAGTTCATTTCATCAAGGTCAAGGTCAAAATTTTAACCCTTTTCCCTAAAACATTACTCAAAAACTTAACCTACCAACAAAACATTTTCCTATAACTTCATCCCTAATTAAGATATAATGCTGATATATGGTATGTAGATAGATCTCAACAAGGCGCAACTGGAGAAGGTCATTTCATCAAGGTCAAGGTCAAAATTTTACTCTTTTTTCCTAAAATTTTACTCAAAAACTTAACCTGCCAACTTAACATTTTCCTATAACTTCATCCCTAATTAAGTTATAATGCTAATATTTGGTATGTAGTTAGGTCTCAACATTTCGCAACTGGGGAAGGTCATTTCATCATGATCAAAATTTTAACCCTTTTCCCTAAAATGCTTCTCAAAAACTTAACCTGCCAACTAAACATTTTCCTATAACTTCATTCCTAATTAAGTTGCAATGCTAATATATGGTATATAGATCGGTCTCAACATGGCGCAACTGGGGAAGGTCATTTCATCAAGGTCAAGGTCAAAATTTTAACCCTTTTTCCTATAACATTACTCAAAAACTTTTCCTGTCAACTAAACATTTTCCCATATCTTCATCCCTAATTTAGATACAATGCTAATATTTGGTATGTAGTTAGGTCTCAAAAAGGCGCTAGTTGGGAAGGTCATTTCATCAAGGTCAAGGTCAAAATTTTAACCCTTTTCCCTTAACTGTTACTCAAAAACTTAACCTGCCAACTAAACATTTTCCTATAACTTCATTCCTAATTAATTTGCAATGCTAGGTCATTTTATCCTTTTAACCCTTTTCCCTAAAACAAAGAAAAAAAAACAACAATAAAAATCACCCTGTTCCGGGGGCATGGTGTTTCACAAACACATCTTGTTTTATTTATACCCCTTTGTTTTTATGCCCTGACCACTTAATTTGGGAGGGGGGGGCATATAGATTTGCCTTTGTCCGTCCGTACTCCCGTCCTTCCGTCCGATCCGAAATTGTCCGGGGCATATCTCTGAGAGTATAATAGCTATCAACTGAAACTTCATAGATGGATAGGCCTCATTGAGGAGAAGTGCAGTGCACAAGAACCCCAACTCTTGCTTGCATAATTTTGGAGTTATTGCCCTTTGTTATTTTAAAGACTTACATTTTGTCCGGGGCATATCTCTGAAAGCATTATAGCTATCAACCTGAAACTTCACAGGTAGATAGACCTCATTGAGGAGAAGTGCAGTGCACAAGAACCACAACTCTTGCTGGCATAATTTTGGGGTTATTGCCCTTTGTTATTTTAAAGACTTACATTTTGTCTTGGCATATCTCTGAAAGTATTATAGCTATCAACTTGGAACTTCAAAGGTGGATAGACCTTATTGAGGAGGAGTGCAGTGCACGAGAACCACAACTCTTGCTTGCATAATTTTGGAGTTATTGCCCTTTGTTATTTCAAAGTCTTTCATTTTGTCCGGAGCATATCTATGAAAGTATTATAGCTATCAACTTGAAACATGATAGGTGGATAGACATTATTGAGGAGAAGTGCAGTGCACAAGTACCACAACTCTTACTTGCATATTTTTGGAGTTATTACCCTTTGTTATTTCAAAGTCTTACAATTTGTCCGGAGCATATCTCTAAAAGTATAATAGCTATCAACATGAAACTTCATAGGTGGATAGACCTCATTGAGGAGAAGTGCAGTGCACAAGAACCCCACTCTTTTTTAGAGTTATTGCCCTTTGTTATTATCAAAGCTACCGGTGGGGGCATCTGTGTCCTGTGGACAAAGCTCTTGTTTTTCATACTTGGATTTTGTCCGGAGCATATCTCTGAAAGTATGATAGGTATGATTATGAAACTTTACGGGTGGGTAGATATTATCAAAGGGAAGTGCAGTGCACAAGAACCATAACTCTTCCGTGCCTATTTTTTTGTTATTTCCCTTTTTCATACTTAGATTTTGTCCGGGGCATATCTCTGAAAGTATAATAACTATGATAATAAAACTAAATGGATGGGTAGATGTCATCAAGGGGAAGTGCAGTGCATAAGAAACATAAATCTACCTTGCGTATTTTTGTGGTTTTTCCCTTTGTCGTTTTTCATACTTTGATTTTGTTCGGTGCTTATCTCTGAAAATACAATAGCTATGATCATTAAACATTATCGATGTGAACAAGTACAGTAACTTTACCTTGCCTAATTTTTTAATTAATCCCCTTTGTTGTTTCCTTTGTACTTGTATTTTGTCTGAGCATATCTCTTAAAGTATAATAGCTATGATCATGAAACATTATGGGTAGGGACATATCATCATGGGGAAGTGCATTGTACAAGAACCGTTACTCTTCTTTGCCTATTTTTTTCATTAACTCCCTTTGTTGTTTTTCACACTTGGATTTTGTCTTTAGCATATCTCTGAAAGTATAAGATCTATCACCATTAATCTTTCTGGGTGGATAGATACCACTAAGGAACTTTTTTTTCTTTCAGATATTTGATAATGTAACTGCTTATGGTTTTCAAAACTTTAAAACAACAAGAAAAAACACCACATAACTTATGATTTTGAATTGTTACCCTTTCTTGAATTTGGACTTTAATTTTAATCCCCTTCCCCAGTCAACATCAAAGCAGTGTGATGGGGGTATCTTGTGGCAATTTGCCACCTTGTTTTCAAGTTTTATTAGGCATTGTCGTTACTAAGAGTTAATATTCTTACCGAGCTTCATTTAGACTGAGCCAAAATTGTGGTCGAAAGAATTAAACCAAAACCAATACCATTTAAGCCAAATTTCCTGCAATACAACTTTTAAGCCGGTTTTCAAATGTATCAGCCTATTTACAATCCTTACAATGAAAAGGATAAAAAAAACTTACCAAATTCGTGAAGATTTAGTCAAACTTGTGGCTAGTGTGAAAATAAAAAAACAAACAAACAAATAACTCCCCATTAAGACCTATTTGCCGAGAGTTTCAATTGAACTTTTATACCTTCGATATTGATCCTCGGTATGACATAACAACTATACTTGTCAAGTTTAGGGAGGAAAGAACCAATATTGTGACCAATAGAACAAAAATAACTTGTCATTAAGACCATTTTCCAATATTTCTTTTGAACATTCCATTTTCAAAAAAGTTCAAATGTATGATTTAACAAACATTTTGACATTTTCAATAAAAAAACATAAAAAAGTTGGTACATAGACGTCTGCACTCATGGTGCAAATGAATAGTTTTAATTTATATTTCATGGTGACGTTTTTTGTAAGACTGTGCGGATACTACTTGTTAGAACTGTCATAGTAGCGTTAATTATATGTTATAGGTCATCCCTAATACAGCAATCTGTGGAGCCGGGGCTTTCTGTACAAATAATGGCACCTGTGGTGTAAACCAAACTATCGTCTACAGCGGAACAACATGTGGGACTAACCAGGTAATCAAAGAACTAACTGAATCAGAAGTTGTCGCTTTAAGACTTTTTAGAAATGGGCCATGATTAGTGATGGTTATATTAAGTTGTGGTTTTGGTAATATCTCTTGCACAGATTTGAAAGAAGAATTTTGATTCTCATTTCTTTTTTTTTTTAAATCTAATGCTTTCAGACATTTGTCAGAAGGCAATTAAGCTCATAGAGAGAAGAAGCAAAAAAATTCGAGTTAAGAGACATCTACAAGTCAGCTAAGTAAAATCAGAAAGGAACCGGAATTCATCGGTTAAATACGTTATCTGTCGATTGCACCGAAAATGACCTTTTTTGTAGTTCAAAACGTAACAATTACGTCACTGGCGTCTGCTAGCAATACGGTCGTGATCGACATCACCCGACGACTAACGGCATCACCAGAAAAATGTCGACATTTCAATATTTATCTTCACAATAATCATGCTTTTGTTTGTTTTAACCCCACATTTTACCATAATGCAGCCGCCGTCATAGCGCAGTCAGTAGCGCACAAGACTCCCAATGTTCGATCATGGGTTCGATCCCTGGCGGCGGCACATATCTTTTCCGACATTTGTCTCTCACCAATGGTGGATAATCGTAAACCTTACTGGGATAGCAGCTTGAGACTAGGAAAGGATGTAGTGGTAGTACTGGAGTGAGATATACCAGGGCCCAAGATTATAAAACCTTCTACGTACTCGGTTGAGAATTTACTCAAACTAGGAGTTGGTATTAAAGATGTATTTCTCTTTAGATCCTGTGGTAATTGCATGACAATAAATGACAATATATTTAGGTTGTTACCTATTACTCTTAACATGCAATCAAAATGAAACCAAGATATTTATTCAAATATTTACTTAGAGTAAATTCTCAATTGAGTACGAAAAAAGATTTATTATCTCGGGCCTTCGACTCCATTATTAGGTGTTCCAGCCTCAGCGATATGACTGAAATAGTGTTTAAAGTGGCATTAAACCTCAATTTATCAATAACAATATTGCAACATGCGTTTATATCAATTGGCGACTGGACTGATTAATATATCGTAAAAACAGTGTTTAGCAGAGATAGCCAGAAAAAAAATGCGAAATCATCGTCGTATAATATAAGAATTAATGGTTGCTAACGTTTGGTAATTTGTTTACAACAATTTATTGATTTTTCTTATTTTCATATATTGTAGATCTGCTACAAGGGACTGTGTAGACCTGATTTCGGTAAGACTATATATGTTACACGTTTCTTTCAAGCAGCTCTTGAACAGGTTTTCATAAAAATTATATATCGGAAGTTTATCTCCCTTTCAAATAGTTATATTATTCACAATAAACACTCTTTCTAATTAGAAACGTCGGAGTTCATCGGGTGAGGTCGCATGACTGACTATATTGCTAGCGGAACCGAGTGACGTAATTGATACGTCATGAAAAATACAAAATAAGGCAATTTTCCGTGCAATCGACATAGACTTGGAGATTTTTTTCAATCACTTAAACTACAAGTAGTTTCTCATTACACAAAATTTTGAACATATTACAAATAGCCATGCAAGGTCAACAAACAAACGTACGTACAAACAACACAATTCATACAATTAAACATATAATTCAAAACCAACACACACACAAACATATCCTTCGAACATTTACAGATAGGTTAATTAAAAAATAAATTTAAAGAACAAGCCAAGACCGTTAAGACCCAGGTGGTATACGAATAAGGTCGGGATGTCAGCGCCTACTCTTTCGAAGTTTTAGAATGTTTGTTTAAACACGTGAACCGTAAGGTGAACAGGATTTCCTCTACGTTCTTCAAACAGAATGATCGATCCAACAAGTGGCCATCCTAAGATCGCATTATATAACGATAATAAAATGTTTGAGAAAAACTAATTAATGATTAAAACTAGATAAGCAAGAGGGTCAGTGGCCTTTAGCTTAAGCGCTCACCTGAGTTGATGACTTTAGAAGCTAAATGGTACAATAGACATCGTCTTGTCCTTACAAGACTTGTTTCTGAAGTCTGTACTCAGAAAGTTAACTAGAATTACATTCATATAATGTTTCAGATATCTACGCCAGAAGTATAGTGACTTCATAAAAAAGATGGTTATCATAAGGTCTGACCTAGTGATCTACTTAATAACCCTTTTTTGTTAATAAAAAAAGCTTGAATTGCTTTAAAATACCATTAAATTCTAAAAATGAGCCCACCTTTTTCATTTTTTGAGAAGAAAGTAAAGATATCTAAATATTACTGTATATTTATTTAAGTCTTCTCATAGTGTTTTGTGTAAAGTCTTATCTTCATAAAAAAAAAAAAAAAAAAAAAAAAAAACACTTTAAATTATTTAGAAAACCATTCAGCAGGCTCAAAAGCATAAATAAATATGACAATTGAAATTATTAGATCAATATAATTCTACGCACTAAGGCTACAATTCACGAAAGAAGTTACGGTAGTGACGTCTAATGACGTACGGTGACGTTAGTTGGTTTGAACAAATCAGAATGAATGTAAGATTCCAACGGTTTTAAGCTACTCATGTATGAGCAAATATTCATTGCAACTGCTTCGACTTAAGCTGAAAATAGATTTATAGTCTGCTTTGGCTTTTAGGGGAATACCCCGGTTTATTCTGATAAACGGCCTCTGATTTTTGTAAAACTAATTTTCAAAATACTGTATGAAATAGTGTATGAAAGGGAATAAGAATAGTTAATAAAATCTGTGAAGAAAACATCGATACCTACCTTTAAAGGAACCAATGTGTGCACAACAATACAAAATGAACCCAATCAATAGGTTTTTAGGATATAATTAAATAACCGAATTTGAATCATATCATATTCTATTTACAGATTGTGGTGGCTTGCCCGTCCCGCTGAACGGTTTCTACACTTCATCTGGCGATTCGGGTTTTTTAGCAACAGCACACTTGAATTGTTTCCCAGGAACTGGTACTGCGACTAATGTAACGATCATGTGCTTGAGAAATGGATGGCAAGCACCATCAGAAAACTGCACTAACCCTGGTAAGACCAACCAAGAGGGCCAGTGGCCCTTGCGCTCATCTGAGATAAGGCTCTATTTCTTAAGGCCTAATTTTTAAATGGATCTAGCGAAGACCTCCTTTAACAAGAGGACCATGATGGTCTTAATATCACTCTGAGTATGATGGTTCATGGCTTTATGATGTATACAAATAGCAAAGCCCTCTAATTTGGAGAAGAAGATGTTTAACGATTTTCTCCTTTCATCCTTAATATAATGATGATCCCACAAGAAAGCGCTAATTTCTTGAATACGGTAATTCTTTGAAGTATTTTGTAAAAGGGTCAAATGGCATCAGTACATACAAAATATCAACGATATGTCCATGAAGTATTAAAGCAAAGAGTTACTTGAGGGAAGATATGGCTTTGAAATGTTTGTATTTTTATTTGTTTTTAGTGTATATATTCCATTAGTTTTTTATCTTAGCATTTAACTCTTTATCTCAGTGATTACAACAACTACGTCATCGACAGCAGTAACAAATCTAAACGTTTCTGATTAAAATTATTCGAAACTCCAAAATGGCTCCATGTTGAATTATGTTTGGATATTTTGCACGGTGATTTTAAGACAGAAATCGTCATTTGAAGCTATTGCAAAAATAAACGTCGTTGAATATACATAGTTTTCATACAAATTGTCTTTTTGGAGACACCTACTAGGACATAGTCACTTTAATACATTAGGTAGGATTAACTGGCACTTTGTTTACAAGAGAAAAATGCACGAACCTAAGATCATGTCTTCCCCCAAAATACACAACAAAGCTCATCGGAAAACTATACTCGAGACTCGATTACGTAAATGAATATGACGATTGAAATGATTAGATAAAAATATCTTTACGCAGTAGGCCTACAATTGATGAAAGAAGTTTCGATGTTTTAAATTGTTATCGTTTGTTAACAAACAATTATGACGAGGTGGTTAACTTTCGCTAGTCATCCAAACAACCTGCCTGGTCACAGAGATCAACGAAATCGTCTGCAAAATTTAGTCATCACCACATGTGTATATACAGTCATTGCCGAAGATGAGCGAACATTTCCGCTGAAGAAATGGGTACAAATGTCCCTATCTTAAAATGTAAGCAAACACGAGTTGAAATTGATCAGAAATACACAAAATACACTTTTAAGTGAACTTCACTCAAACCCCTTTTGCATATCGATAATAAGATATTTTCAGCTATCGTCAAGGTCACAGCTTAAGGTTATATGTTAAATTTTCTCATGTCTGGAACACGGTGAGCATAGAGCTGCATCATCGAGTAAAAGAAACAATTATGCAAAGTTATTTAGAAGTCCATGCGTAGTTTTAGAAGCTATGCTCTGGACATGCCCTATTTTAACGTCTGACATTGAGCTTTGACCTTGGGCGTATCTGAATATTTCCTTCAAAAAGAACCTCTACTCATGATAGAGAATAATCGTGCCAAATTATAGTGAAATCCGTCTATAATTGAAGCAGATATGCTCTGGAATGCTTAATTCTAACTTTTGTCCTTAGGCTGTGACTTTGACCTTGGAGTTATTTGAAAATATTTTTCAACTGGCACATCTACTCAAGATAGAGAACAATTGTACCAATTGATTTTGAAATCCATCCATAATTGAAGGAGCTATGCAGTGAAAACGATCGATTCATTGCAACTTTTTACGAAAAATCCTATTTTGTATGAGTGCAATTTATATATTTACTTGAAATACTCATTATTATATAGTAATGATAGTTTTATATTGGATAATGAATAATCTGTCATTGGCATATTATATCCATAACTAGCAGTAGTTAACAGACAATATTCAATAGG
Organism: Fragum fragum; assembly: GCA_946902895.1. Taxonomy (NCBI): domain Eukaryota; kingdom Metazoa; phylum Mollusca; class Bivalvia; order Cardiida; family Cardiidae; genus Fragum; species Fragum fragum. The sequence continues at coordinate 46,495,457 of OX336380.1, read as the reverse complement.
CTTTAGACGGGACAAAAAGAGAAAGAGGTTGTTGTTTAATGCGTTTGAAGAATAAAATACTAACATCGGACTACGCGAAAGAATTATCCAAGGATCACAAATAACTTGCATATGGTGAGCTATAAATAATGTTTCACAAAGAGTCGTGTACATTTAACAGAAATATTTCAAATAACTATAGAAAATGTCCCACAAATTCGAGATAATTTAGAGACCTTTAGTTAAATGTGGTAACAAGAGTATTTAATGTTTTTTTCCTCAATGTTTTTTGGAACTGGTCAAAAATCAGATAAATGGAGAAAATACGTTTCTCAAGATTTTTGAAAAAAAAAATCCATCATGGTTTGGTAACAGAAATAAGTCGTTAACGTGTAATCATACTAGTAGAAAAAGTCGACTGAATTAAAAAAAAGATAATTGCTAGAACGTATCGTGTTACAGGCCTTTATTTGTATGTGGTGCTTTCCTGGCCAAGTCTCGGTTCAACCCACAAGATGACCATTAATGTCGAAAGTAAGCGGATCGGACATATCCAACTTTCAGTAGTCTCTAAATTGCTAGAACGATTTGTAACCGACACCTGTTCAACCTCTACCTGTAAAATATTTGAACGCCAATCAGACATTTTAAAGGAAGGTATCGAAGGTTCTGAAGCCATGATAAACAAAATTTGCCAATTGCAGAAAAATACGCTCAAACGAAGATTTAGTACTTAAATTTGAGCCAGATGTTAACTTCATGGTAATCTGATAGGGTTAAGGGTGCTCTTTGTGGTTATAAAGGAAATATTTAGCGGAAATCCAGGTTATTTTTATCTATATCACTTACTTCGCTTGTCGATATCGCATTACTTCATTTGCATATGACCCAGAGTAAATGGAAGGTAACAAATTGACAAGCGAAACAACCAACTACCTACAATATGTCACATAAAACGGTAAGCGCAAAACTATGGTAAGTGTCTATATTCGTATTAACGCTTACGACAGTTTTTGGACTTCTCTTTACAGAAACGAAGACCGGCTAGCGAACATAACACCTTATGACGAAACAATGACGTTGGTTTGAATAAATTCAAACTGAATAAGGTAATAAGGAACACGTGAATAGTCCAATATTCATTGCAACCGTCTAGTCTCGGCCTAAAATAGATTAACAGCCTACGTAGGCAATTAGGGAAATTGGGGTTTATTCTGATAAACTACCTCTGATTTTCGCAAAACTACTTTTCAGGATATTTTAATTTAAAAGTGTAGAAAAAGGAAAAAGAAAAGGGAAAAAGAATAAAAATCTGCGACATAAAAAAATATCGATACCCACCTTTAAAACCAAGTCAGAATCAATCACTTACTAATCTCAATAATATAATGTTTCACAGGCGTAATCAATGGACACAAAAGGGACATTTGCCCTAAGGGCTAACATGAGATCATGTCGACAAAAGCCTAGGTAAACTAATATTGGCCAAACGTAACATTTTTTTTTCATTTTTTTCTTGAAATATTAGTCCGACGGATTCATGCCCCTTTTTATGGGACCTGGAAACTGTGTTTAAACTTTTTTCTTGGTTAAATCTTATAGCCTTGACCTTGCCCTTCAAGAAACTGACTGATGACACCTTGTCATCATTGAGCATTTGAAATATTCAAGATGACAGTCAAGATGGCAGCCAAATATACATTAATCCTTATTTTGACATTGTTACAACTTTAAGACTTGTGTTTTGCTTTTGAAAAAGCTTAGAATGATTCTGAATGTAAATATGATTGTCAAGATGGCTAAAAAACGGACTTATTCCATTTTATTTTTTTTAACATTAAATGTATTATACAAGAAGTTTCTATTGCTTTTTCGCTCCTTTTAGTTTTAATAACATTGTGTGGTTATTTATGAGATATGACATAATTTATTACATACCTAATTGCAAAGTCATGCCATGTATTTGGGATACAAAAATATAGGTAAACAGTGTGCTACAGCCTGTTTTATAACCTATTTTTTGAAGCACAACCTTCCCCTTGCTGCTTTATATAGGATATCATAACTCACCCCATTAACAAACGCATACATTACATGTAAAACTTTTACCAGTGAAAGTAAACACAGCAAATAGCAAACAATAACAAATGTATTGGCTAATTTGTCTTTATAAGCCAGGATGCACACGAGTCACCACCATGATACCTGTTTTGGATCAAACACGTAACATCTTTGTTACAATCCAGATAACCTATCCACCAGACTATTATAACAAAACTTGCAAATTTCGAACTTGTAAGTCAAATTCGATTTGTTTCTTTGTGTCTGTTCATTCTTAGATATAATGATTCCTTGGCATACACTAAATACTGTACCACCCAATTTTGCTTTATTGCACCCTCAACGCATTGTCGCACACAGTTCTTAAGGATCATATTGAAACTTTAGGAGTTGCAGAATTTCCTCAGGTGCAATCTCAATGCCATGGGGTGCTGTTACTCGTGAAAGAGTCTGCATTGTTTCTTCGCGAAGCCAGCCGAAATCCGTAGTTGACATGTCTGATTGGTCTGAATCTAGGGCATGCTTCAAACCACAAGCCTGATAATGAGCTCGCTTTAAATTTACTGTAAAAGCTTCTGTTGTACAAGAATGATAAGCAAGATTGGGGAAAACTTTTGAAGATTCCATTTCTTTAGATGTCCACATCTTTTGTCGTGCAACAGACATACTATGGCTTTTATGATATTACATTATTATAACATGGTAACATAAAGAATGTGGCTTCACGTACAAACAGCAGGCATTTATTCTGTAGTATCATCTAGTCAAAAAACTGACTGTAATCTCGAAATCGGCGGAATAGTTTATTATAGTACCGCGCGCGAAGAAACCGAAATACTAAAGTGGGCAGTGATTCGAATCACGACCCAAACTGGTACTTTTATTATCACTATTCTGACTGACACTCCAGACTGGTACCTTTATGCCTACTAGACTCTTACCGGTCCGTGGTCAAAGGTGATGCAGAGCTACAGGTAAGATGCGTTTTGCCCAAAAACTTATTGCAAATCACTAATAACACATATTGAATCTTATCATTGGGTTAAAAAGGAATTAAAATCACTAATCAGCATTTCAAATTTTTTCATCGCATATTTTCCTAGATCTACTAATTTTATTGCCATTTCAGAAAAATCAAATCGACAACCCTAAACATAAATTGGTTCCCAGTCTTTCAGATTTCAATAATCAAGTTGTGTATGAAAGCGTTCGAAAATTCACGAACAAAATATTGAAAAAATTAACGGCTTCTAAACTTGTTCGAATTCTGAAGCAAGAACTTCTCTTCGTATGAAATCTTTCGAAAGATCGTATTGAAAATCTATTAAACGTATTTTGAAATTAATCTTCGGGTTTAAATCGCATTTAAAATCATCGATCAGCATTCAGAATTTTTCATCGCATATTTTTCTAGGTCCCGCTAATATAAGTCCAATTTCGAAAGAATCGCGAACCCGACATGCATTGGTATTCGGTCTCACAGATTCCGACAATCTTGAATGAAGCAGGTCCAAAGAGTCCCGAACAAAATTTTGACGAAATGAATAGCTTCTAAACTTGCTCGAATTCAGAAGCGAAAATTTAATTGAGAAAACTTTATTCCTTTGAAATAGTTTTTGTCAATCGGAGGGCGATACTCCTAAAACTTTTTTTCTGAAAACGACAATTACGACATTGACGCCAGTTAGGGGCGAGGAAACATGACGGGGTTCCACCTCCGTAATTTCGTAAAGACGATTGACATGTTAAAAATGCATTTTTTGGCTTTATAGCCGCAACGAAGAAGTACAATTTATTGAAATGATACACTTGTGGACAAAAGAATGTAAGAAGTAAATAGGATGGCGAGGGGTCGTCAAATTTTAAAACTGATTGTATAAGACATCACAGTGAATCAACGGAACATCGGCTAGCCAGGTATGAGCTGCCTAAAAAGTTTTTTGTCCCACATTTCTCTTAAATTTAGACATAATGTAATCATGTTGCATCGAGACCTTCATCATAACCATTAAATAAAAAAAGCAAGAGAAAGATTATGCCAAAATTTTGACCATTTGGTTAACCCTTTCGGCCAAACGAAGTAACAAAATCAGTTTCTTAGACTTATTTCCTTGAAGATTTTTACGCATTTTCATTAATCAACAGTACTTTTAGGCAGTAAAAACCCTTTCAAAACTCAATTGTCCGTAGCTCTGTGACTTTCAAGTGCATGATAAATAAAGTTAGGAAAGTTAAGTCGAAGACGTCCCTTTGTTAGATGAATAAAAGAAAACATGTACTTCATTTAAAGAGGTTTTTTTTTCTTGTAATGATTATTTAAGCATGTTTTTTTTATATTAGTCTTTGCTGCCACAATGGGCATTAGTAATTGGGAGTTGATCAACGTTGATCATCGTGTTCACTGCTATCAAAAATAATTCACAACAGTCGAAATAAAAGAAAACCTATATGAACGTATCGATGTTTCTCGAACCTAGACAAGAAAAAATTGCCAAATGTCTAAAGATACGATCCATCAAACATCTAGTACTTTAATTTAAGTCAAATATGGTCTTGGCGATAATCTTAAAAGGTTTAAAGTGGTTTTTTGTTCGTTATACAGGAAATGTTCAGCGGAATTCCAGGTTATTTATAGATATCACAAAATTCGGTTGCCGTCATCACATGAACTCGTTTGCACCTGACCCGAAGTCAACGGAAGATAACCAATTGCTTGCCCCGCCCACTGACACCCTTGGCCCCTGCCATTAACTCTGACAGGAAGTTCCGCTTCGATATTTTATGGCGTTATTTAGTAAAATTTATGGCCTGTAGCATGTAACAAAACGTTATGTCGCAAAACCCACAATAAAGGTTAAAAATGGCGGCTTATTTCGGAATTGTAAAGCTCAGGTCCAAAATGAATAAATTATTTGATTTGTCGGTTTATTCCTCGATTGACATCCACGATTGCTTAATCTACTAGCGAAGCATTCGACGTCCTTAATTATGTCACATTTTATTGTTAAACTACGGTATGAGGTTTATTCCTAAAGACTCTAAACGACAGTTTTTTGACTGATCTTTATATAATGAAGGACCGGTTAGGGAACATAACTCCTGATGACAGAACGATGAAATTGGTTTCATGCAATTCTAACTAAATGCGTGATTCAAACGGTCATTCGCACCACGTGAATGACCCTTTATTGTTTGTAACTGTCTCGTGTTAATCCTAAAAAAGATTGATTGAACAAAGATGTTAGTAAAACGCTGTAGCCCAAAGTGAGTCAATATAAGGTATTATGCTCGTGATAATGGGCCTTAATCTATGCCTACATGATTCCCCTGTTTACGCACATCTTGAAAAAGTTTTGAAAGACATTGTGGAATTTGAAGAAATTGCCTGTACCAAGCAATTTCTTCTTTCAACACCAACAAATATATTTATATAGATATATGATGCCCATTTTAAGGGACTTTCATCTTTGCCCACACAATCCCGCTGTTTTACACACCTTTGAAAAAATCTTTGAAAAACATTTTGAAAAATGAAGAAATTGATTGTACCAAGCAATTTCTTCATTATGCCGATGCTTTCAACCCCAATAGACAAATATATTCCATCAACTTGAAATTGTTGTATACAACACCTTTCAATTCGGACTGCTATAAATCTTATGTGGGAATGGGTTAAAATTTTAATCCATAGGTGCACACATATCTAAGCTACCTACATACAAGATATGTTTACAATACCGTTGAGTAATATTTCAATGTGTCTACGAGTTTATCTTTTAATAGACGGACAACTGTCAAACAATATGTCCCGATCTTTTGAGAGGGGATATGGAAAGATGGAACTCTCAATAGCTCTTGGCTTTCTCTTTGAAATGTAATATACAGACATTATGAGGGTCTTTCTCAGTTTAAATATCAAAAGCTGAAATTGTTGATTGATAAATACGAAAGTCATCGACTCTTTCTCGTTATAATAAACGATAACTAATCTATCGTGCTAAAATTGTACTGCAGCTTAACTAGAGGCGCATGAGCGCCTGATTCGCTCCACCGGCCTGAATTTACTTGTCATTCCGGAGAAATTTGGTTGAAAACCGTCCTGCAGTTTTCAAGAATAAGATTTTCAAATTTCGCTATATACAATATATAGGGAGACATGGGGACAAGCTCCCCCCTCTCATAAAAGACATAATTTTCAGCTGAGCAACATTTTATGAAGGAATCCAACAAAGAGTCACCACAAGATCCTTTTGTGAAACTTTGTTGAAAACTTATAATCGTTTGTAATCACTGTTTCTGTTTACCATATATTGAAATTAGACATATCCCTTTAAGCTAAACAATTCTTATTTTAACAATCTAATAAGGGGTCACCGAGGGATCATTCCTGAGAAATTGTTTGAAAACTATCCAGTGGTTTCTGTGAAGAAGGTTTTTAAAGTTTTCAACATGTATTGAAATTAGTCCTGCCCATTAAAGCCCTATTTTCTGTCCTATCAGAATTCTTTGAAGGAATCTGATAGAGGATCACCCTAGGATCATTCCAGTGAAATTCGTTTAAATTCACCCATTGGGTCCTAAGAAGAATATTGTTAAAGATCTCTACATATATGGGAATTAGCCCCACACACTCAAGTCATGTTTCTCATCAAATCGAAATTCGTTAAAGGAATCTGATAAAGGGTCACCCTATTATCATTTCTGTAATATTTGTTTGAAATCCATCAATCCAAAAATGGAGAGCGAGAAAGGGAGAGAGCACGCGCCGAGAGTGACAGACAGGCAAACACAGAGAGACGGCGAGGGTTGGGGACGTTTTGATGAAATTGTTAAATTCACTGTTTTTCCGCTATAATTTAAGCCGCATTAATTTTTTAAGCAAAATAGAAGTTGTTAAATTCTGCTAGAATTCATTTGTCAAACCAGAAGAGGAGCCCCTAGTTCTAATTTACCACTAGCATAATGCTCCGATGTGTGTGTCCATAATTCTCCGTCCAAGATGTTCAAAGGTCACGAACAGTTAATGTGAATAACGCGTATTAAAGTAGATCATCCGATCAAAAGGTCTTTACATTTAGCTTATAACGAGTTTTCCAAACTCTTTGGACCTCCATTTTCCTTTTACTCTACGTAGGAAACTTCTTAACATGCAATTATACTTATTCAACGTAACTAGGAATCTAGTGTTTAAAGCATTATGGCATGCTCGGAAAAGATATTCCAGACTCAAAGTTCAATGAAAATCAGATGCTCCCTTATTAAAAACTATTATAACTGATTATTATCAAGAGTGTTTAGTATTGTATGCGTCCTGTTGAATAAAAGGAACATTTGGGAAATAGGGTCACCGACTGAATTTCGAAAACGCGGACACTAATCGCACCCAAAAGGTCGCGATTAAAAAATAAAGTTCGTTAGACAATATTTGAAGTCAGATATTTCATTCTGGCTGACATTTAGACGATAACTGGTAGGCCAAGATCTTTGATATTTACTTATAAGCTACGTTAATGATTTTTTTTTCATAAAGGTAGACAGAACGCAAAGTGGAAGCTACATTTTTACCAACCCATATATAGCTGCAAATGTGGACGCCATCTAGATTTTCTCAAAATGCTCAATGATGACAGGATGTCATCAGTCAGATTCTTTAATTGTAAGATCTAACCAATATTAATAAGTAAAAAAAGGTTAAACCCGAGTTCCGGGTCAACCTGAATATCTGCCGGACTATTCTTACAAAGCTTTAAGATATTTTTGCCAAAACGTAGCATGTAAAATTCACGGAATATTTCTCTAGATTATGCCCAGTGAGCCAGTTTTTTAATTGCATATGACCCAATATGTAAATTGATGGATATTGTCAAGGAGACAAACATTTTGAACAAATATCAAGTCGAATGAGCCGAAAATGAGTGCAAATGTTTTAAGGGGAAAATGTGGCCTCTGGATTGTAAACAGATATATCTAAGATTGTACGCAGTGAGCTATTTTTTTTACAACAGATGACCCACAACTTGACCGATATATGATAGACTTGAAAATTCTGACCAAGCATCAAATCAATTGTGCCAAAAATGTGACCTCTAGAGTGCACACGCGAATATTCCAAAGATTTGACCTAGTGACCTTCTTTTGACCCGAAGTTACCAAACCTCAATCTTGGCCAAGATATAATGGACATCAACATTCTAACAAAATATCCAATAATTTGAGACTAAATAAATTTGACCTAGTGACCAAAGCTTTAGACAACAGTGGAAGAAACGTACAGTGGAAGATGCAAAAAAGTTCTAGCCAATGAAAAGACGTAGAGGTCATACTAATAATATATTGTCAGAGAAGCGAGATTAGACGTGGTTACGTTATTTTGTATACCTTGTGTCAATAACAACGCTACGAGGAAAATATATTTTTCCGAATTATATAAAGTGTCAACTAGTTCTCACTATGTTGATTTTATAAGTATCATTTACTACGTAATTCTTTCCTCCATTTATCGTGGTAGTGATAAATTACTATGTTGATTTCACAAGTATTTCTCTAACTACATATTTCTTCTCCATTTAACGTGATAGTGAGATTGATTTATTGAATGGAGTTTAACGCCGCTTTTAACAGTACTTCAGGCATATCGCGGCGGCTGGAGCACCTAACAATGGATTCCTGGTATTTCTCACACCAGTACTACCACAACACGCTTTCAATTCTTAGTCGAACGAGGGTCATAATTCATTTTCCCATTCCGGAACAACAAAATTTTAGACTGTTCAAAATTCAAAGAAGTTGCAGACTACAAGTTATATTTTATGAAATTTTGAAACCATTTATTTTGGAGAGAAAGAATTAAGCCTATACAAGCCCTGTTTTAGACAAAATCAAAGCACTGAAAAGTCTTTATAAGGGTGAATAATTCTTTTTAGCAAAGACTAGAACTACCCTAAATGTTTTGTTGAACTTTGTGAATATCTCAGTGTCAATTTTATCCATACTTTTTACATTTAAGTTTTAATATAAAGGTGAAGTCAATACCTATAAAAGCACAATTTGTATCTAATATCTCTATAAGGTGTACCCTAACTATTCATGTGAATGCTTTGGGAAAATAATGATTTTCGATCACTTTGAACTTAGTTTTTTCAAGGTATGTACCATCCAAAACTAGGAGTAATACATTTTTGCAGTTCATAGGCAAAAGGCAATTTGCTTGCAGTTCGATCCTCGGGGGACCTTTTATCAGATTATAAAAAAAATGATTCGATGAGAAAATATGGCTTAAATGGTCAGGGCTAATTTCCATATATTGTATATACTGAAAACTTTGTACATGTCTAAGAAACTTGTTGATGGTTTATACTGAAAACTTTGTAAATGTCTCAGAAAACTGTAAACGGATTTCAATCAAATTTCACAGGAATGATTGTCAGGTGATTGTTTGTCAGATTCCTTCACATAATTTTGATCGGTTGAAAGACATGCCTATTACGGTGGTAGGCTTATTTCCATTTACGGTAAACAGTGAAAAATTTTCATAATGATGTTTCATAACTTGACTTTTGTAAACAACAATGCAAAACTTAAAATTGTTCTTTAGAAAATGTGCTTAATCAGAACCTGTTTGCCTGTGGAGCGATACAGGCGCTCAAGCGCCTATAGTTCGTGAAACTTAACAAATCAGACCCAATGCACAATTGATTGATGGAATAAATGGGTTTAACACCGCTTTTAACAGTATGTAGGTCATATCGCGGCGGCTGGAACACCTAACAGTGGATTACTGGTATTTCTCACACCAGTACTACAACTACATCCTTTCCTAGCCTCCAGCTGCTATCCCACTTAGGTTTACGATTATCCATCCATTGGTGAGAGACAACCCACGACATCCCATGGTTGAAAGACTTTTAGTCTGACGCGCTACCGTCTTCGCTTTGACGGCCCCAATGTACAAAGGATCAATCCTTATGATAGATAGTTTTAAGCAATGATAAAGACTAAAGATTTTATTGTGATAATGATGTTTTGTAATAATATTTTCAAAAGGTCCCTTTCTCGTCACATGACCAATCAGACCCAATTTACAAAAGAACAACTCAAATGATGGTACAATTATTCTATTAAAAGTTTGATAGGGTTCTGACAAAGACTAAGGACATTCTTGTGTTCATTCGGTAATATTTTTTCATACATCATACTAGACAGATCAGGCCAAATTTGGAAAGAAACATTCCTAATGATGGTACAAACATTTTTTGAAAGTTTCGCAGAATCCGATGAAAACTGCGTACTTTATCTTGATGTAAAGATTTTCAAATAAATGTTTTCATGATGCTCCTATTCCTGTGATACGTGTAGGACCAGGTCTAATTTCTACATCATCTTAATTATTGTACAATGATTCTTTGAAGGTTTGAAGAAAATTCAACGAAAGCTCTGAACATGGTAACAATGTTTATTGCTGAAATTATCGAAAGGCCCCTCTTCCTATGATACTAACCAGATCAGGCCAAATTGCGAAGAAAAAAATCGTAATGATGGTAGAAACATTCTGTGAAAAATTGAACAAAATCCAATTATAACTGTGGACTTTATTGTAATAACAGGGATTTTTAACTGAATTTCATTAGGCTCCTTTTACTGTGATACATAACGGATCAGTTCTAATGTAAACATCAGCAATCATTACTATTGTACAACTATTCTGTGAAAAATCAGAAGAAAGCTATGGACTTGGCAAGAAGGATTTCTAAATGATATTTTCATAAGGCCCATTTTCCCGTGTTTCTTGACAGTTCAAACCCTGTTATGAAAAGAATGATTGTTATGACCTTACAATTATTCCGTGACAATTCAACAAAATCTGATCGAGGCTGTGGGCTTCATTGTGTTTACAGGGATTTTTTAATTAAATTTTCTCAAAGCTCTTTTTCTAGTGTAACTTTTGGTCTGAACAAATTGCAAAGGGAACTATACTTACAAAAGTATATTTATTTTATTTGAGTATGAAGACAACCCCATTAACTCTGTGGACTTGAAAGCATTAATTCAGATATTTTTAATTAAATTTTCATAAGACCTTTTTCCTATGTTTCTCAATGGATTGATCATTATGATTGTACAATCACTCTGTGAAAGATTGAAGTCATTCAGGTGAAATTTCGGGCCATTTTGTGTTAACTAAGATTTTTCATTTAATTTTCGTAAGGCTTCTTTTCCCATGAAACTTGATGGATCGAATCACTTCCGAAAGGAATAAACCATTTAATGATCCTCCCGTGAATGGTTGACGAGATTAGTTGAAAACTTTAAACTAGGATTTTTTAAATCAAATTTTAACGAGGCCTCTTCGCCGTGTGACGGATCATACCCAATTTCAAAAGGTGTGATCCTTAAGATGGTATAATCATTCTTTGAAAGTTTGAATAGAATCCGATGAAAACTGTGGACTTTAGAGTGTTAACGAAGATCTTTTAATTACATTTTGATTAGGCCCCTTTTTGCGTGTTTCTTAACGGACCATTATTTTCAAAAGGAACAATCCTTAGGATAGTACAAATTATTCTGTGAAAGTTTAAAGAGAATCCGATTAAACTGTTGACTCTAGAGCATTAATGGGATTTTTTTAAAATAAATTTTAATAAGGCCCCTTTTCCCGTGTTTCTTGACAGATCATACCCAATTTCGAATGGAACGATCATTATGATCAGTAAAATAATTCTGTGAAAGTTTGAACAAAATCCTATTTTAAGTGTGGACTTTATTGTGATAACAGGGATTTTTAATTGAATTTCATTAGGCTCCTTTTACTGTGATACATAACGGATCAGTTCTAATGTAAACATCAGCAATCATTACTATTGAACAACTATTCGGTGAATGTTTGAAGAAAATCAGAAGAAAGCTATGGACTTGGCAAGAAGGATTTCTAAATGAAATTTTCATAAGGCCCCTTTTCCCGTGTTTCTTGACAGTTCAAACCCTGTTATGAAAAGAATGATTGTTATGACCTTACAATTATTCCGTGACAATTCAACAAAATCTGATCGAGGCTGTGGGCTTCATTGTGTTTACAGAGATTTTTTAATTAAATTTTCTCAAAGCTCTTTTTCTAGTGTAACTTTTGGTCTGAACAAATTGCAAAGGGAACTATACTTACAAAAGTATATTAATTTTATTTGAGTATGAAGACAACCCCATTAACTCTGTGGACTTGAAAACATTAATTCAGATATTTTTAATTAAATTTTCATAAGACCTTTTTCCTATGTTTCTCAATGGATCGATCATTATGATTGTACAATCACTCTGTGAAAGATTGCAGTCATTCAGGTGAAATTTCGGGCCATTTTGTGTTAACTAAGATTTTTCATTTAATTTTCGTAAGGCTTCTTTTCCCATGAAACTTGATGGATCGAATCACTTCCGAAAGGAATAAACCATTTAATGATCCTCCCGTGAATCGTTGACGAGATTAGTTGAAAACTTTAAACTAGGATTTTTTAAATCAAATTTTCAAGAGGCCTCTTCGCCGTGTGACGGATCATACCCAATTTCAAAAGGTGTGATCCTTAAGATGGTATAATCATTCTTTGAAAGTTTGAATAGAATCCGATGAAAACTGTGGACTTTAGAGTGTTAACGAAGATCTTTTAATTACATTTTGATAAGGCACCTTTTTGCGTGTTTCTTAACGGACCATTATTTTCAAAAGGAACAATCCTTAGGATAGTACAAATTATTCTGTGAAAGTTTAAAGAGAATCCGATGAAAACTGTTGACTCTAGAGCATTAATGGGATTTTTTTAAATAAATTTTAATAAGGCCCCTTTTCCCGTGTTTCTTGACAGATCATACCCAATTTCGAATGGAACGATCATTATGATCAGTAAAATAATTCTGTGAAAGTTTGAACAAAATCCTATTTTAAGTGTGGACTTTATTGTGATAACAGGGATTTTTAATTGAATTTCATTAGGCTCCTTTTACTGTGATACATAACGGATCAGTTCTAATGTAAACATCAGCAATCATTACTATTGAACAACTATTCGGTGAATGTTTGAAGAAAATCAGAAGAAAGCTATGGACTTGGCAAGAAGGATTTCTAAATGATATTTTCATAAGGCCCATTTTCCCGTGTTTCTTGACAGTTCAAACCCTGTTATGAAAAGAATGATTGTTATGACCTTACAATTATTCCGTGACAATTCAACAAAATCTGATCGAGGCTGTGGGCTTCATTGTGTTTACAGGGATTTTTTAATTAAATTTTCTCAAAGCTCTTTTTCTAGTGTAACTTTTGGTCTGAACAAATTGCAAAGGGAACTATACTTACAAAAGTATATTTATTTTATTTGAGTATGAGGCAACCCCATTAACTCTGTGGACTTGAAAGCGTTAATTCAGATATTTTTAATTAAATTTTCATAAGACCTTTTTCCTATATTTCTCAATGGATCAAGGAACAATCATTATGATTGTACAATCACTCTGTGAAAGATTGCAGTCATTCAGGTGAAATTTCGGGCCATTTTGTGTTAACTAAGATTTTTCATTTAATTTTCGTAAGGCTTCTTTTCCCATGAAACTTGATGGATCGAATCACTTCCGAAAGGAATAAACCATTTAATGATCCTCCCGTGAATGGTTGACGAGATTAGTTGAAAACTTTAAACTAGGATTTTTTAAATCAAATTTTCATGAGGCCTCTTCGCCGTGTGACGGATCATACCCAATTTCAAAAGGTGTGATCCTTAAGATGGTAAAATCATTCTTTGAAAGTTTGAATAGAATCCGATGAAAACTGTGGACTTTAGAGTGTTAACGAAGATCTTTTAATTATATTTTGATTAGGCCCCTTTTTGCGTGTTTCTTTACGGACCATTATTTTCAAAAGGAACAATCCTTAGGATAGTACAAATTATTCTTTGAAAGTGTGAAGAGAATCCGATGAAAACTGTTGACTCTAGAGCATTAATGGGATTTTTTTAAATAAATTTTAATTAGGCCCCATTTCCCGTGTTTCTTGACAGATCATACCAAATTTCGAATGGAACGATCATTATGATCAGTAAAATAATTCTGTGAAAGTTTGAACAAAATCCAATGAAAACTTTGGACTCTAGAGTGTTAACGAGGTTTATAATGGATTCTTTATTATACTTCCCAGAACTATGTTTCTTGGTATATAGGAGTCAGTTGTCTTTCCTTCGGTCCGTCCGTCCGTCTGTCAGTAGCTTTTTCGTGTCCGCTCGAAAATTTCTCGGCAACCATTGGACGGATTTGATTCGAATTTCACTGATATAATCAGTATCAAGCAGAGATGTGCATATTCCATTTTGGTTACGGTCAATTGATTATTGACGGAGTCATGGCCCTTGGAGAAAAATTTCTTAGCAATTTGACGGATTTGATTCAAATTTCACAAAAAGACTCGGTATTAGTCAGACATGTGCATATTTTATTTTGGTTATGGTCCATTAATTTTTGACAGATTTATTGCTCTTTAATTAAAAAGTCCTGTGAGGGATAGCACTTGTATATTGACAAGCGCTGTAGGGGAGTATTAGTCCGCATTGCGACAATGTCTAGTTTAAAATTCACAAGGCCTCTTTTCCGTGTTTCTTAAAGGATCATACTCAATTTTGAAAGGAACCATCCTTATGATCAGTAAAATCATTCTGTGGAAGTTTGAAAGGAATCCGATGAAAACTGTGGACTCAAAAATGTTAACGAGGATTTTTTAACTAAATTTTGATTGGGCCCCCTTTCCTTGACGGATCATTCCCTATTTCGAAAGGAACGATCCTTATGATGGTTGAATTTGTTGAAAACTGTGGACTCTTTAGTGTTGACTAGGATTTTTCAAATCGAATTACCATAAGGCCCTTTTTGCCAAGTTTCTTGACGAATCATACTCAATTTAAAAAGGAATAATCCTTATGTTGGTACAATTATTATGAGAAAATTTGAAGAGATTACGATAAAAACTGTGGACTCCAGAGTATTAACAAGGAAAAGTTAACGGACGCAAGGACGTCGGACGAGAAAAAGCCATCGCAATAGCTCTAGTGGTCTTCCGCTAGTAGAGCTTAAAGCTAATGCTGAAAATATTTACACATTCCAGAGGCAAGAACAAAATAAAGATATCATTTTTTCTAACCGCCTGGAAGAGTTTGTGTGAAACAAACCTTTAGATTTTTAAAAACAAGGTGGCAAATTGTCACAAAATACGCCCGTAACACTACTGGTTGTTGACTGGGAAGGGGATTAAAATTTAAGTCTAATTTCAAGAAAGAGTAACAACTCACTATGATAACTTATGGTTCTCGTGTTTTTCTTGTTATCATGATGTTTTGAAAACCATAGGCTGTCACACCATGAGAAATTTAAAACAAAATCAAATGTGAAAAACAACAAAGGGGAATAATTCAAAAAGTATGCTCTTGTGTCCTGCACTTCCCCTTGGTGATATCTACCCACTCATGAAGTTTCATGATCATAGCTATTACACTTTCAGATATATAATCCAGACAAAATCTAAGTCTGAAAAACAACAAAAGGCAATAAATCTCAAAATATGCTAGGAAGAGTTAAAGTTCTTGTACACTGCACTTGTCCTTTATGAGATCTATCTACCCATGAAGATTCAAGATCACAGCTAATATACTTTCTGAAATATGCTCTGAACAAGTTCCAAGTATGAAGAACAACAAAGGAAAATAACTTTAAAAATAAGCTAGGTAGAGTTATTGTTTAAATGAGCTGCACTTCCCCTTGATGAGATCTATCTACCCATGAAGTTTCATGATCATAGCTTGAATACTTTGAGAGATCTGCGCCAAACAAGATCAAAGTATGAAAAAACAACAAAGGGCAATAACTCAACAAATAAGCCAAAGGTAGAGTTATGGTTCTTGTGCACTGCACTTCCCCTTGATGAAATCTATCTACCCATGAAGTTTCATGATCATAGCTTATATACTTTAAGAGATATGCTCTGAACAAGATCCAAGTATGAAAAACAACGAAGAGCAATAACTCAAAAAATAAGCCAAAGGTAGAGCTATGGTTCTTGTGCACTGCACTCCCCCTTTATGAGATCTATCTTCCCATGAGTTTCATAATCATTGCTTGAATACTTTTAGAGAAATGCTCCAGACAAGATCCAAGTATGAAAAACAACAAAGGGCAATAACTCAACAAATAAGCCAAAGGTAGAGTAATGGTTCTTGTGCACTGCACTTCCCCTTGATGAGATCTATCTACCCATGAATTTTCATGATCATAGCTTGATAACTTTTAGAGATATGCTCCGGAGAAGATCTAAGTATGAAAAACAACAAAGGGCAATAACTCAAAACATAAGCCAGATAGAGTTATGGTTCCTGTGCACTCGTTTCCCTTGATGAGATCTATCTACCCATGAAGTTGCATTGTCATAGCTTATATACTTTTAGAGATTGAACAAGATCCAAGTATGAACAAAGTATGAAAAACAACAAAGGACAATAACTAAAAATATACGCTAGGTAGAGTTATGGTTCTTGTACACTGCACTCCCACTTGGTGAGCTCTATCCATCCATGAAGTTTCATGATTCTAGCTATAATACTCTTAAGAGATATACTCCGGACAAGATTCAAGTATGAAAAACAACAAAGGGCAAATAACTAAAAAAATAGGCTAGGTAGAGTTATGGTTCTTCTTCACTGCACTCCCACTTGACGAGCTCTATCCATCCATGAAATTTCATGATTCTAGCTATTATACTTTTAGAGATATACTCCCGACAAGATTCAAGTATGAAAAACAACAAAGGGCAATAACTCAAAAAATAGGCTAGGTAGAGTTATGGTTCTTGTTCACTGCACTCCCCCTTGGTGAGCTCTATCCATCCATGAAGTTTCTTGATCCTAGCTATAATACTTTTAGAGATATACTCCGGACATGATTCAAGTATGAAAAACAACAAAGGGCAATAACTCAAAAAATAGGCCAGGTAGAGTTATGGTTATTGAGCACTGCACTCTGTATTGATGAGAAGAATATAACTGCCAAGTTTAAAGTCAATCTGACTTACGGTGACAGACTTATGCTCCGGACAAAGAAGTGGACACCGCCCGTACAACCTGGCGCCCGGACACCACGGGTGATCCCATAATACGTCCCGTCTTCGACGGGCGTATAAAAATTCTAGCATGTCAGTAGTAAAATATATAGTTCAATGCTCATCCAGAATGAGTCCCGACAAGAAAATGTAAAACGGCAGGCAGCCATTTTGAAAACAGAAGCAGTTTTAATAAAAGAAAAAATGCCATGCACACCTCGATGTGATTTAGACAAGAAGCAGCTAGGTGCAGTCCGAAAAAAATCGCCTTAAAATTTCCAACCATAAAAAATGGGCATAGGTTCCCTTGCATTTTGTACTTTTTCAATGATATAGGACCATGAAAAGTGGGGGCAAGGAAGAAGACCAAAGAGAAAGGTGGTTGGAGTACATTGGCTAATATTATGACAAGTGTCGGTGTCCAGTGTAGAGCCTTTCCCCATGTTACCTAAGACCGTTAACAGAAGAAACTTACCTTTGAGTTATTGTTAATAATCATGAACGGGAGGGCGAAATATCAATATGGACCACATTCAAAGAGGTTGAAATTAACAATTTAAATTATCAATGATATGATTGGCAGATATCACACTGAATCAAAGCGCTGAAAGCCTGAGATATGTATACAGGAGATATATAATCTGGGCAGAAAAGGTTTGATGGACGGATTATCGGAGGTGCCACTTTCTACCCAAATCTACAGTCGATATTGCGCAGATCTGCCAATTTGTGCGCTAGGGGACACAACCTGCCCGCAATAATTTTCATCTCGTTGAGGTAGTGTAACGATATATTTACATGTATATATCGTTACTTAAATTTCACCCGATCAAAATGCTTGGAAGGGATCTGATAAGGCCACCCAAGGATCCTTCCAGTGAATTTTGGTTGAATTATGTTCAGTACTTTCTGAGAAGAACATTTTTAAAGTAAAGGTTGACGGACGGTCGGACGACGGACGGACACCACATCATGACAAAAGCTCGTTGGCTTTCAGCCAGTGGAGCTAGCGAGAAAGATCTAGAGAGTGAGAGAGATGGGGGAATGGAGCGTGTAGCCAGGTTCGAACTAGGAGTTGCGTACGATGTAAGTAGTCGACCACACAGACCAATTTCGTTACGTAAATATGCGCTTTATGATCTCCAGATAAAGAGAGCGAGAGAGGGCGGGCGGTCGTTTACCAGGTTAACATGATTATGTACACCTCACAAAAGCGGTATGTAGACGTTGCATCCTTTGGGTAGATTTCGGAGGTAAAAATATATAGACACAAAGTTCGAGCACGACCAAACTGTTTTCAGACAGTGTGAATAAGATCCTATGAATAACCAATTAATTTGTTAAACAAAACATTCCAATCGTGCGTAAAACCCACAGCTTCGCTTATCAGCTTTATACAGCAACTTCGTCTAACCGGACCGTTTTAACATTGTTACTCTAGAATAAGAAATATTATTTTGGTATGAAACTAACACCTTATTTTTTCTTAACAATATGATATGATTATATATGTTTAATAATTTCCAATATATTATATATCTCCTTTCTTTCTTTCCATTGACTCGACAAGTTTTGATCAATTAATATGGCGTCTCGATAAGACGTGTTTTTGGAGGCTCCTATCTTTTTCTAATTCACATGTTTTAGAAACAAGGATTTAATCAAAAGGATGTTCCATCGACTGAGTGAGGCTCTTTGAATCACATATTAGAAAATTATTTATGTAAAAAAGACGATACTTTGCCTTAAATTAGATATATGTGAAAACAAAGGAAATCGGAAGAAATTTGAATACTTTTCGATTAGATAAATATAGACTTGAGTCCAGATTTTGGTAATTGAATACACTAACGGCAGATTATATTGGTAAACGATAATTGACGTATTGTTGAAAATGGATCATTCTCTAGCTGAATTAACGCCTGTTAGCCTTGGGGGAAAATACCGAGGTAAAAATATCGGTAAATAGTGAACGGACAATTGTCGTTTGCTTGCTCAGCCTTGTGGACAAGATATACACGATACGGACGATCCACAGAATTACGACCATTAAGTGGAATATTTTCGAGATCTTCCCTATGACTTATTTGTGAATTTTGTAGTAACTGAGTACAGCGCATCCGAATCCTTCTTAGAGATAACTAGGTCTCTACTGTTTGGCTCTTTGTAAAAAAGTGACGACTTCCCGTATGAGTCGGACGTTGAACTAAAAAGGCGGGTTTTTACCCACAATGTCGATCCTGTCCATGTTAAGCTTGCACAAGACATTCACAGTATTATAGCTGTGGCCCAAGGAGATGATTATTCACGTTTAAAAAATATGTTAAGTGCGTCAAGGCGAAGGCAATCGCAAACTGAAAAAGCGAAGTCACAGCAGACAAACATTTCAAGTTCTTGTACTAATGAATTAGAGATCTTAAAAGATAGTGTTCAATCTCTCCAAAGCGAATTACTTATGATGAAACAGGAACGGATCGCTTGTGAGGCGAGTCGCTCAGAACAAATGAATATAGTGTCTAAATCATTGTCATTACTTTCTAAGGTTATCAAAGATCAGATAGAGTCGTTTAAGCGCTTCATTGAGAATTCATTTCAAATCATGAAAAATGTTGGAATATTGCGGCAAATGACAAACATCGAATGATTGAGTATGAATCTTACGTCTCAAAAATAGTAATCTGTCTCAACAACTTGCTTTCTTACCACCGGAGAAAAACGCCTGTAATGACGTCATTCTTCGACAACAAGCCCAGCGACTATACCAATAATGCTGAGCCCCAAATGTCTACTCCTGATGTCACTCGTACGATAGAGCGTGGAGGGTCGTGCCTCACTCCTACTCAAATTAGCCGGGGTTACGACTTGCAGGACACTATAAACCAGCAATCAGAAATCGAGCGACCCAGTACAGAGGAAAGTAGCTCTACTAGTGAATTCTCACACGATCGTGTGAGAAACGATCTCTTTGAGCCTACTTCAGGCTTCCAGTCTATTAATCAGAATGAACTGAATTTTTTCCTCAATGAATATGACTTCGCTGATTAAGGTATTGAGTGCAACATATCAAAAGTTATATGCTGTGATTGTTCAAAACAGTTAAATAGCATCGACATGTGTCCGTCTACCGCTGGTGCCCGCATCGAAAATCAGGTGACCTTTGCAGAAATATATGCAAATCTCGGACCTTAGGGGCTCAAGATTCAAACAATATTTCTGTTCAAGTCACAAATCGAAACGATGGTAATTATAATACGCAGTACTGTCAGGAGCATAATACGTCACGCAAACGTACTGTTAAGTACCATATATCAGACTATAAAAGTGATAAGACGGAGGATAAACTGTTCTCATATGTGAGTCGTAGAGGTCCTGAGGTGACTATGATAAGAAAGTTTGTCTCGAAAAAGAATCCAAAGTGTGTAACTTTCCGTGTAAACGTTAAGAACAATGAAGACAGTGATCTATTACAGTCATTGGGATTTTGGCCTTTGAATATATAGTGCACACCATGGAGACAACCAGAAAAGATTGAAAATAGAACATTTACACGACAGAATTGATATCGCGGAACACAGCCTATGATTTGGTACTCAGAGGGTGAGTTCCACGGTATAAACTATTCTTGAATCCATACGCAAGTCTTGAAGAAGCAGATTAATATATCATCAGTAATAAATCATCAAGGCCATGAACTTTAATATATTGACATGGAATGTAACAGGAGTTATGTCTAGCTCTTCGTATTTAGGTGAGGTTTTAGTAGAGAGATCTATAGACATATGTGGTTTATCAGAAAACTGGATAGATCGTAAAGATGTCCATTGTTTTTAATGAAATTAACTCTTATTACCATGCTTATGCTGTCACCAATAAAGACTTAGATTGGCAGTCTAGTCGCAGAAGAGATGATAAAGGGGGTGTTGGTATTTTGTGGCATGTAAAACATAATAAACGCATCTCTGCTTTACCAATTGACGATGATCGAATTATAGGAATACAATTTCAAGTGTCAGAGCATGAATTCATTTTTTTTTATGCAGGTTTATATGCCGTGTACAAACCACTCTACCAATAAATATCTTGACTACATCGCGAAACTCTATGACTTATGGCATGTATACTCAGAAATTGGTACGGTCATCATAATTGGTGATTTAACTGTAAAATTGTCTCTTCGCGTAAGTTGGCAAACAAACTCTTCAAGACAAAAGGAGATTTTGATTTACTAGACTTGAATAATTGTATGCCAATTAACTTACAGCCTTTTTGCACGGGTCAAAATACCTGCGTTTCACGTGACAAATGTAATGCAAGTCTTATAGTTTACATTATAGTCCCCTGCGAAAAGTTTCATTTCGTAAAATAATGTGAAATCTTAGATGACAACAGTATTAACGTTGCTGATCATAGGCCCGTAGTAGCTTCTCTATCTGTACAGACTATGAGTTCATTAAAGGGAGATCATTTCTCGTCTGACACAAATCGGATAAATTGGCGTAAGGTAAACTCAACACAAATTGAAAATTATCGAAATAAGATTGATACGTCAAATGATATATTATCAGCTCGAATTCACCCATTAAATTCTAAATCTGATGTAAATACAGCTTATGATATGTTTGTTAATGGTATACTTGAAGCGTCCAATACCTGTTTTCCAAAAAAGAGGTTTCGACACTTTTTAAAACCGTACTGGAATGATAAGCTTTCTAGGCTATCTCAGAATCAAAATCCAAACGGAAATTTTGGTTAGAATCCGGCCGTAATACTAAAAGCGCCTCATATGTAGAGTACAAGCAAGCAAAGCGTAATTTTAGGATAAAACATAGGAAAGCCGTAAATGCGTATTTACAGAAGAGTGATGAAGAAATAGATCGGACAGCAGAAATTGATAGAAATCGATTTTGGTCTCTAGTTCGCCAAAAGAAGCGGGAAGCTTGCTCATTAAACCAAACGGAGATGCGATTTGACGATACAGTATACAGAGATTCTGCAAGTATTACTTAGCAATGGCAAAAATACTTTACTAACCTTTATTCAGAATCAGTGCGTCCTACATATGACGACTGTTAGAAAAATAATGTTTATGCTTCCATCTCTGATTTTTTGTCTAACTTTTCTTCCGTTGATGATATTAAAATATTAACCTCCGATATCGAGAGCGTCGCGAAAGCCGGCAAAATGTGCGGTGAGGATGGGATGTATTACGAGCACCTTAAATATGGTAGCAGCATCATTTATACGGTCTTATCAAGATTATTCTCTGCCATGTTGAATATTGGCTATATTCCCGCTAAAATGAATCGCGGAATAACTGTGACCTTACACAAAGGAGGGAATAAGCGTAAAGATGATCCAAACAATTAAAGGGCGATAACCCTTACATCAACTGTTTTAAAGACGTTTGAAGGTATCCTTTTACAACGATCGGAAAAAAAGATTTTGCAGTCCCTGAGCCCCCAGCAAGGGGGATTTCGACAAAATCTAATATGACCTCTTATATTTTACGCGAGTCCATTTATTTTGCAACTGAAAATCACAGTAAAGTCTTTGTTCGTTTTTTAGATGCCAAGCAGGCATTTGACCGTGTTTTGCACAATGGATTAATCTACAAAATGCAAGAATGTGGTATTGACCCGTTTACGTTGCGTTCATATATCAATCGATGTCAAGTCGTGTACAATATGGCTCCCTTATCTCTCACGATATTTGTATTAAACAGGGAACCAGGCAAGGAGGCAAAAGCTCTCCGCTGTGCTATCTTCTGTTTATTAATGATCTTATCAGGGAATTAGAATTAAAATCTCCAAACTAGGTTTGTGTATTTTCAACATGAATATCTGCAGCCCAACTGTAGCAGACGACATGCTACTGATAAGTCTTTCAAAGTCAGGTCTGGACCAAATGATGGACATATATTCCAGTACTCGCGTAAATGGAGGTATGATTATAATCTATCGAAATGCTCTGTTATTGTTTTTGGTGAAACAAAACACCAAAATGTCTTTGTTAATAGAAAATGGCTTCTTGGAAGAGAAGAAATAAGAGAAGTAGAGCATTACATGCATTTAGGTTGTAAAATTGAAAAATAAGGATAAATTGATGAAAATATTAACATAGCTTGTCGAAGGTTAAGAGGCGAAACTCTTTCAATACTTTCAATTATTATCCGAGTTCATTACGCATCATGTATACATCAGTAGTCATTAATTCAGCGTTATACGGCTGCGAGCTATGGAATAGTATTTCGCGGACTAATGTCATTAAAATGGAGCGTGCACATTCTTTTTGTATTAAAAAGATTCAAAAGTTACCTCTCAGGGGCAACAACTCGGTATCTCGAGCTTCTCTTGGATTGATTTCTATTACAGGCGAAATCGAATGTAGGAAATTAATATTCTTGGGTCAATTATGTAGATTACCATGCCAGTATTTGGCAAAGAATGTCTGTTTATAGAACTGTGAGATATCTAAATGGATTTTCTTCAACTCAAAAAGGTTTTATACCGGATATATGTATGATCCTTTCTAAGTATGACCTTTTTGATTATCTAGACCAATATATGCGTACGGCGTTTTTTCCGTCCAAATTAGCATTGCGATCTGTTTTCCAGTCAAAGATTTTAAGCATAAACGAATCTCATCTACGTCAAATTTTAGCTAAACATTTGACTTCAGAACAATTTGATATTTTGTTTTACCCAAATGGTATCAGTAGTATATGGCGTCACGTGCATAGTACGATTGGGTGTAAAGTGTTTTCTTATTCGGCGTCGTATGTTCTTTGCATGATATTTTCATTTGAAGCTGTTCAAACTTGTACTAGGTGCAACCTTGATGTATACAATATGACTCTTGATAAAATGTTATTCTGTAGAGAAAATACGAGAATCACAGATAATCTATGGAGATCACTCCTTAGAATAATTGGTTTTACAGAATATACGCGGCTCTTTGAGAAAAGGCCTTTAGAACAGCTGATAGATATGATTGGTGGCCTTGGTCAGTATTGTATAAATAGTGACCAGAGAAACCAAGCAGTATATTGTATTTATTCTTCTTTTAACAGAATGTTGTAGTATGTAATTATATCAACATACTTGTTAATCGCCCGGTATGTGTGTCTCCGATTCACATCACTCTGTATTGACACTTTAGTTAGATGGCCTTTTATTAACTGCAATATACCAGCTGTGCTTTACATATTCAAGTGTGTATATAATACTATGTATTTTTAGGTCACCTGACCGAATGGTCATGGTGACCTATTGCAATCATCGTTTGTCCGTCGTCGTGCGAAGTCCGTCGTGCGTCGTCCGTTAACTTTTAAACATTTTCATCTTTTTTCTCAAGAACTACGGGGCGGATTTCAACCAAACTTGGTAGAAAGCATCATTGTGGGATGCCAATTCAAGTTTGTGAAAATAGGGGTTCATGGGGTCATAGGGGCCCGAATCGGGGGCAAAAAGAGGTAATTTTTGGTTCTTCTTTAAAAATCTTCTTATAATAAACCGTTAATGCCAGAGCTTAAAATTTTGTGTGCATGACAACTAGGACAGGTATATTATAAATTGTGAAATTCATGCCCCTGGGTCATGTATGGGGCCACACCCAGAGGTCAAAGGTCATCATGTTAAAAAAATTCACCTTTTCATCTTCTGATGATGAAGTATTTAGCCAATTTCAAACAAACTTGGTGAAAAGCATCATTTGGTAATTTTTATTCAGATTTGTGAAAATTAAAAGGCTGGGGGGTCAGGGGGCCCTAAAATGGGGACCAAAAGGGGGTCATTTTTGGTAACTTTTAAATATTTCATCTTCTTCTCAAGAACTACTGGGGGGAATTCAATCAAACTTGGTAGAAAGCATCATTGGGGGATGCCAATTCAAGTTTGTGAAAATAGGGGTTCTAGGGGTCAAAGGGGCCAAAATAGGGGGCAAAAAGGGGTAATTTTTGGTACTTCTTTAAAAATCTTCTTATAATAAACCGTTAATGCCAGAGCTTAAATATTCTGTGTGCATGACAACTAGGACAGGTATATTATAAATTGTGAAATTCATGTCCCTGGGGTCATGTATGGGGCCACACCCAGAGGTCAAAGTACATCATGTTAAAAAAAATACACATTTTCATCTTCTTCTGATGAAGTACTAAGCCAATTTCAAACTAACTTGGTGAAAAGCATCATTGGGTACTGATTATACAGATTTGTGAAAATTAAAAGGCTGGAGGCCAGGGGGGCCTAAAATGGGGACCAAAAGGGGGTCATTTTTGGTAACTTTTAAACATTTTCATCTTCTTCACGAGAACTACTGAGGGGATTTCAACCAAACTTGGTCGGAAGCATCATTGGGGGATGCCAATTCCAGTTTGTGAAAAGAGGTTGGGGGCGGCTTGGGGTAAAAGTGGCCCCAGTCGGGGGCAGAAAGGGGTAAATTTTTGTACTTCTTAATAAATCTTTTTCTAATAAACCCTAAATCACTTGTCTTGATGCTCTTTTACTCAGGTGACCGTTAAGGCCCACTGGGCCTCTTGTCTTTACTTCCGACTCTCTCTTCTGATATATGTTCTCACCGTATGTCTATAAACTGTTATTTGTGTTGTCTGATCTGTAAATATTTCGCTTTGTTTGCATGTTTGTATTGTAGTTGTGTTAAATGTTTTGTTTTGTATTGCAAATGTGATACTGCTCTCCAAGATATGGAGGAAATAAAGGAATCAATCAAGCCTTCGTCCTCTCGCCTCAATCGGGCGTATTAATTCATGGTCAGATCCGATCTACTTTTCAAGCGACTGAAGATCACATTGATTGCGGTAGATGTTTTTACATTAAACTATGCATGGGTTCGAATTTTTTAGCATAGTAACTTTAGCCTCAGATCGCTTACGCAATCTCAGGCTAAAAAATCTTTTGAAATAATTATAGTTTATCTTTACATTGTTTAATTTTTGATTACAAGGGGAACACATCAAACAAGGGCATATAATCTTAAAATTGATTTTGCTATTATTATCACCTTTTTTCAACTAAGATTTTCCTTGTTTACCTGTTTGATTAGGTCCATTTCTCAAAAAGTAAGATATTTACTTGTAAATTTCTTTGAAAACCTGGTTTCATAGCTATGTTGCCTTTTAGCGCACCTGTGCACAAAGTGCTCATGGTGAGGTATTTTGATTGTCCTCTGTCTGTCGTGTTTCAACAATTTAAAACATCTTCGCCCAAACCCCTGGGCCAATTTCATCCAAATTTTGCAAAATGTTCCATTGGTGGTAAAATGAGAGTAAAATGAAAGAAAAAAATCATCACATTCTGACTCAAAAGTAGAAGAATCTAGAATTTTACATGAAGAATCAATACATTGACCTCCCAAAACTGCTAAAATGTCTAAGCCACGGGATGATTGGGCTTAAAAAGAAATAGAGAAGGCAACTGTTCAAAAGTATTTAGCCAATTTTAACTAAATTTGGCCGGAATTTACCTTAGGCTGTCTCCTTTAAATGATTACTAAAAGATCTCAAAACTGTTGAAAGCATTTGTTACCATGGCAACATAAGTTGCTTTTAGTAAAATTCTAAAGGTTGTCTTCTGACCCAGTTGGTATTGGCCTTGAAAAATAGCCTTATATCAGGTGAGCGCCAGGGCCCTCTTGTCTTGATATTTAGCTCACCTGAGGACACCATGCTCAGGTGGAGATTTCAGGTTCACACGTCGTCAACATCTCGTCTATAACCACTGGGCTAAATTGGACCAAACTTGGCAGGATTATTCATTGGATATCCTTTTTCAAACTTGTTCTTGAAATTTTGATACTTGAAAAAGTTGGGGTGTTGCAGAAGGGGTTTAGAGAAATAGTCAACTGATTCTTTCTACTCCTAATCCAATGTACTAACAAAATTCTGATTTGTTAAAAAATGGGGGTGTGGCAGGGCAAAGCTAACCGACTTGAAGAAAAATTCAATTTATTGTTTCAAAATTTGGTCCTTAGGTGCCCCTTTCAACACATGTTCAAGAGTTTTTGATATGCAATAAAATTGGCATGGCAGGGGTGGGGGGGGCTTATGGTATAATTCTTTCAAAAATCCTTTTTTGCTAAACCACTGGTTCAATTTAGAACAAACTTAGCAGGAATATTCCCTTGGTGATCCTTCTAAAATAACATGAATTCTTTGTTGTTTCAGCAAATAATGGGGTCAATGTAAGGAAATACTTATCAGACTTAAAAATAATTCTCAAAAATCCTCATAATAATTCTCATGGGATTTAGGGCCATTTTGGCCCTTTTGATTGATTTAATTGATTGAATGGGGTTTAACGCCGCTTTTAACAGTATTTCAGTCATATCGCGGCGGCTGGAGCACCTAACAATGGATTCCTGGTATTTCTCACACCAGTACTACCACTTCATCCTTTCCTAGCCTCCAGCTGCTATCCCACTTAGGTTTACGATTATCTACCCATTGGTGAGAGACAATTGTCGGAAAGAATATTTGCCGCCGCCGGGGATCGAACCCATGACACCCATGATTGAAGATTAGGAGTCTGGCGCGCTACCGACTGCGCTATGGCGGCGGCCTTTGGCCCTTTTGTATTTATATTCCCTTTTGTATTTATATTCTGTCAAATTAAATTCAAATATTGATCTCTAGTTTTGGATTATACAAGTTTGAATTTGAGGCTATTATACAAATTGCTGCAAAATTCTCCTTCCGAAGGAGATTTAACTAGCAAGTTGTCTTGAGAGAAAGAATGTTTGTTTTTCAGCTCAAATATTTCATAAAGAGATTTTAAACATGCACAAACACCTTGTTTGTTATATGTTTTGGTCTTTCAAGATAATCAGAACAAAAATAAGAATACCCAAGAAAATTACTCATCTAATATGGACACTAGAAAAATCAATGTTGACTCATTCGTGAGAACAACAACAAAAAAAATACCCAAGAAAATTACTTGATAAATTTTGACACGTCCGCCCATTCGTTCGTCTGTCCGTGGAAATAATTTTGTGTCCTCATCTTCTCCCACATTTCCAGACCAATTTTGCTGAAACATTACCGAAATCTTCCATTCAATGGGAACTTGTGCATCTGCAATTTTCATCATGATTAATCAACTGTTTCAGAAGTTATGCCCCTTTAATTTTTTGTATACAATATATTGTAAAAAAAATCTTAACTACTGAACAGCTTGACAGATTAAAGAAATAAAAGTGGTTCACATGTTTATTCGAGAAAATAAACGCCATTTTCGACGTTGCACGATATTCATAATTTCCATCTTCAATGTTGAACAAATCTCTATTTCTTTACAGTCATTGCCCCTCATTGACTTAAAATTTGTAAGAAAAAATGTCCACTTGATAAATCATAAATGGCCAGAATTTCAATGGTTACAATTTGGCCTCATCTTAAAAGAGGCAGTAGTGGACGGCTATTCGTCAGCCCTTACAGGCGACAGTTCTAGTTAGAAAACTGCAATGCTCCCCCCTAGCTCCTGTGACTGAGTAGAAAAACAAACCAAGAGAGCCATTCGCCCTTAAGCACTTACCTAGGTCGATGACTGAAGAAGTAATCAAAGGTCTAGTCACAGAATTTCAGTCAACAACCATCTATGAGCCATATCTTGAATAAGAAATAAATGAAAACACAATCTTACAAAAATACAGAATTTTTATCAAATGTAATTTATGACAAAAAATAAATGGACACAAATAATCTAAATCTGAACAAATCTCAAAACATTTGAGACCAAAATATGGCCCCCTAGAGTGCAAACATTTTTTTCCCTAAGATTTGATCATGTGACCTATTTTTTGAACCAATGTTTCCAAATATTGAATTATACCAAGATAATATGAAGACAATATTCTGATCAAATATTAAGACATTTCAGCCCTAAGTTTGGCCTGTAGATTGCACACAAGATTTTTAAAAGAATTGACTTAGTGGCCTAGTTATACCCCCAATAACGAAGTTATGGGGTTTACTGGAATCAGGTTGTCCGGCCGTCTGTCCGTGGACATAATTTTGTGTCCTAATCTCCTCCCATATTTTTAGACCAATTTTGCTGAAACTTTACCGAAATCTTCCTTGCAACGGGAACTTGGGCACCTGCAATTTGCATAATGATTATTCTTCAAATGTTTCAGAAGACATGCCCCTTTGAATTATTATCCTAAATAGAATATATAAAATGGTGTTCTCCCTGCAGCTAAAACTACTGGACAGATATTGATCAAACTTAGCAGAAATGTTCCTTTGGTCAAGCTCTTCCAATGTTGTTCAAAGAATTCAATTCCATGCAGAACTCTGGTTTCCATGACAACAAATAGGTCGAATTGCAGAAAATCTTTAAAACCTTCTTCTCTGAACCATTAAGGCCTATAGCTTGATATTTGGTATGTAGCATCATCTATTGGACCTTAATCAAGATTGTTCAATTTACGGCCCCTGGGTCAAAATTGGCCCGTCCCGAGGGGGCACAAGTTTTACATAGGTGTATATAGTGAAAACTTTAATATTTTCTTTTTTTGATGAAACAGAAAGGCCAAGAGCTTTGATATCTGGTATGTGGCATCTAGTGGACCTCTACAAAGAATGTTCAAATTAGGCCTCCTGGGTCAAAATTGGCCTGTCCTCGTGGTCACAAGGTTGAACATAGGCTCATATAGTGAAATCTTTTAACCATACTCTTCTCGAAACAGAAGTGCCCATAGCTTTAATGTTTGGTATGCAGTATTATCTGGTGGATCTCTAATAAGATTGTTCAAATTATGGCCCCAAAAGGGCAAATTTCAGATTTTTAAAAAAATCTACTTCTCTAATACCATAAGGCCTACAGCTTGACATTTGGTATCTAGCATCATCCTTTGGACCTTGGACCAGTGGGGGGTATTTGTCAGCCCTTGCAGGCGACAGTTCTAGTTTTTTACGATATGTAACCAAATACCAAGACAAACATTCTGACTAAATATCAAGATATTTAAGCCCAAAACGTAGCCTCTTGAGTGACAAAAGGTTTACAAAGATTTCACTCATTGACCTAGTTTTTGATCCCATATGACCCAATATCCAACTTGAACGATATTTCATAGAGACAAAGTTTCTGCCGAAAAATCAAGATATTTAAGCCATAAATGCAACATCTAGAGTGCACACAATATTGACACAGGGTTTTCCATGACCCCTAGTTTCTTTGAATTTGGACCCCCTTTTTTACAAATGACCCAAAAAATTAATAGGGCAACCTTCTTAATATAATTTGAAAGGGGACATAATGTAGCAAAATGACCCCCATGTTTGAAAGTCGACGGAAAACCCTGTTAACATAATCTTTGTAAAAGATTTGACCCAGTTGCCTAGTTTTGGATCCTATATGACCAAATGTCACACTTGACCGAAATTTTATGATGATAAATATTCTGACCAGACATCAAGATATTTCAGCTAAAAATGTGGCCTCTAGAGTGCACACTAGGTTTTTTTCTAAGATTTGACATAGTGACCTAGTTTTTGACCCCAAGTGACCCAAACCAGTCTACCGTTATTTTATGGAGACAAATATTCTGACCAAAAGTCAACACATCTGAGCCAAAGATGTAGCCTCAATGTGACAACAATATGTCAACGGATGACGAGTGTCACACACATGACACAGCATTATCACAGAAGGTCACCTTTAGTATGGTGTGCTTAGGTGAGATAAAAACTGTAACGTTTGCAAAATTGATGACATACATTTTATGAAAACTCAACTAAATCTATTATCATATCAGGATAAGAAGAAATGATTGATTGATTGATTGCATGAAGTTCAACACCACTTAACCCATTACTAAACTGCAAAAATTTAAACTAGTCCAAATTGAAAGGTGTTGCAGACGACAATTTCAAGCTGATAGAATTTTGGAATTTTTCAAATTTCTGGACAGAAAACATAGTTTTGAAATGAAGAAATTGCTTGTTACAATCAATTTCTCCAATTCGCTCATGCTTTTCCAAATGTTTTTCTTGGGGGCGTCATAAATTGTCACTGTGTGGAAATGGATCAAACACTATTTCGGTTATATAACTGTCACTGGGGAATCGAACATGAATATTTGTTATTTTTAACACCTGAACAATCTAAGTCACAACATGTTAGGGGAACTACTTACCATTCACCAATTGGTAAGAGATAAATGATGCATGTCGCATGGTTCAAACAGTATTTCAGATATATTATGGTCACCTTGGAATCGAACATGGAATTTTGTCAGTTTTAACACCTAAACAACGAAATACGATCCAATCTAAGTCACAACATGCTAGGGGCACAACTTACCATTCACCCATGTACTACTTACCATTCACCCATTGGTAAGAGATAAATGATGCATGTCGCACTGATTTTTGTCATATGTCAGAAAGAATGTTTGCTCAAAATTGGTTCAAACCGCCGACCCCAGCATTATGAGCATATGGTATTATCAACTGAGTGCAGTAGGACAAGTTAGAGAAGTTGACAAGCTAGTTTTATGTGATCCAGTAAAAGTGTTTAACCCAATTATTTTCTTTACAAATATTCTGTTAAAATTCCCCCTAAGCCATCTTTCCATGGAATTTGAATTAAGAAAAACAAACTGATATACAGATAGGCTGACCCATTTTTGGCCTAAATTAGCCTCACCCTGCCTAGAGCAGGGTATGAACAAATTGAATAGTTTTAACCCTTGTCATGCTGACTCCGGAATATTCCGATTAAGACAGAAAGTGTAGACCAAGATCAGTCTGCACATAAGTTCAGTCTGATCTTGGCCTTACATCTCCTGCTTGTACTCTTCCTGCCCCAGATGCATATAAAATTAAATTCTAAAAGAAATTTCGATTTTTGAACAAGTTCTTTCAGTGCTTTAAGCCATTTGATTTTACAGCAATTCAGGTGGGTAATTTATACGTCAAGACAAGGGTTAAAGGAAAGAGAATTCTCCCATTAACCTGCTTCCATCATTGTGCCAAATGTGAGCAATGAATCTTAAATAGTCTTGAAGAAATTGTATATGTTAAGTTTTTTAAATAAGTTTTTGCAGATGTTTGGCGTTGACAAATGACCTTAACCTCGTTGGATGACCTGAACCTTGGTATCTGCGGATGCATATCAATTTATTGTATCACCAAGAGTGAAACTAGAAAATGTGCAATCCTGGTGCAAAATCATGGCAACTAAGACATTAATCAATCACTTTTATTAACAGTCTTTATTAAGTACGAAATATAAAATCCTGGTGCCAATTATTTTCATTGCAATCAAGCCAATGGCAGTCACTTTTTTTGTAGTGTATTTGGGGGAAGGTATGGCGTTAATATGGGTTAGGATCGGTTATATACTTCGATTGTATAATACCATCTACACGTTCTGTATATGGGTAAAATCTATCGTGCACTGGCAAGTTACTTCTTATATAATTAAATATTTTGTAACGATCAATTCTACCAAACCCTAATACAATATTCTTATTTTGTTAGTGGGTGAAGACAGTCTCGGGTTATTTTTCTAACAGCTAGAGTTCGTCCTTAGTAACTAGTAAAGAATTCAACAGACCATCAAACCATTTATTCAGCCCTGACCTGAGCTTTCAACTCTTACATTGGTCGCCCCTTTTTTTGTTGTTGTTGATTTGGCGACCTGAACATCGTAACTACAGCTTTGTTACGACGTTTAGGTCGTCAAACAAATATTCTACTTAAATAAAACATGCTTCTTGCCATGAATTTTCAAATAACGCCGTTAAAATTCGAAGCAGGACTTCCTGTCAGAGTAAGTAGGCGTGGCCAAAAGAGTAGGTGGGCGGGTCAAGCGATTGGTCAATTGTTCGTAGTCTTGAGAACAATAGATCAACTGGTATCAGTAGTAACAGTTCCACTTTCAATCCTATCGAAAATAATGGATTGGCTAAGTCAGGGCTTAGAGAAAAACATGTTTGTCCATAGCCCTTATCCGATTGACTAATGAAAGGTCAAAAGAAATTGATTTGGAAAAAAATATTGAATCGATTCTCGTTGATCTAAAGAAGAATATTATTACTATCATTATAAAGTAATTTATAGACTCCGATATTGCCGAAATCTATGGGTAGTATGGTATGGCGACTGAAACATCGTAACCTTAGATTATTCAAACTGTAGTTACGAAGTTAGTGTCACAAACTAACTGTTGCACTTTTTTTGTCACAGGTTACTGGCCATAAATCTTGCAAAATAACGTCGTTTACTATTGATGTTGAATTTTCTGTTAGAGCCTATCGGGCTTTTACAGCGATCCGTCTAAAACAAATAATATCTTTGCTGAATGACAGACATGAATGTGAATGGTTTAAATGCAGAGATGAGAATTTGAAAACGGGTGCAAAGCCACCGACGATGTAAAAAGCGTAAAAATACAGAGTTTGAGTAATGAAGGAAACGATTCAACTGTAGCTTGGGGGACAGATTTGCGATCTTATCTATAACAGCGAAATAGTCTCGCCTTCAGGACATTTAAAAGCTAGAGGAGACGATGTCTCATTTCCTTGTTAATTACAGTGGACGAGACTGGCCAAGTTGACATTTTGACAAAGGGCCAATAAGCCAAGTTTGGTTGAAATCCGTTCAAGGGTTCTTAAAGCCACATCTTATCCCAAAATACACAACAAAATAAACAAGAAAAACATTCTCGAGGACCAAGAGCATAAATAAATGTGACGATGGAAATCATAAGACCTAATTATTCTTCGCAGTAAGCCTACAATTCACGAAAGAAATTTCTGTATTTTAAATTGTGACCCACCCGAATTTAAGGTTTGTTTATATACAATTTTTACGCCAGTGTTGAGGTTTTAACTTTTGCTAACCATTCAAACAGTCATCAGCATGTGTCCATATAACTGTCAATGCCGAAGATTAAAGAGACTTTCCGGTGAATAATCAGGTGCATCGACTCAATTTACAAATGTGATCAAACATGATTTGCAATCGATTAGAAATCAAGAGGGCCAAAATGGCCCTAAAATCGCTCACCTGACTAAGTTAAATGCTTCTAGACGTGTAGATTGTCAAGTTCATGATAATTATAATTAATTTCGATGTCTATTTACCCAGAGTTCTCTTTTTCATTGAATTGAATGCCATTTATTACTTTCGAATCCAAATTCAATTCATGTCCAGTTACTTGTACACTTAAGATGTTGCTTTGGATTTTCTCCTAAATATTTGCTTTATGTACTCTTATCATATATATATTTAGTAAATTTGGACACCTACCTCCATTCCTAGCAGAAAATTAAGTACCATGCTTGTATTTTTAGGTCACCTGACCGAATGGTCATGGTGACCTATTGCAATCATCGTTTGTCCGTCGTCGTGCGTCGTGCGTCGTCCGTTAACTTTGAAACATTTTCATCTTCTTCTCAAGAACTACCGGACGGATTTCAACCAAACTTGGTAAAAGGCATCATTGGGGGATGCCAATTCAAGTATGTGAAAATAGGAGTTCTGGGGGTCATAGGGGCCCCGATCGGGGACAAAAAGGGGTAATTTTTGGTTCTTCTTGAAAAATCTTCTTCTAATACACCGTTAATGCCAGAGCTTAAATATTCTGTGTGCATGACAACTAGGACAGGTATATTATAAATTGTGAAATTCATGCCCCTGGGGTCATGTATGGGGCCCCACACCCAGAGGTCAAAGTTCATCATGTTAAAAATTCACATTTCATCTTCTTCTGATGAAGTACAAAGCCAATTTCAAACAAACTTGGTGAAAAGCATCATTTGGTAATGGTTATTCGGATTTGTGAAAATTTAAAGGCTGGGGGGGTCAGGGGGCCCTAAAATGGGGACCAAAAGGGGGTAATTTTTGGTAACTTTTAAATATTTCATTTTCTTCTCAAGAACTACTGGGGGGATTGTGAAATTCATGTCCCTGGGGTCATGTATGGGGCCACACCCAGAGGTCAAAGTTCATCTTGTTAAAAAATTCACATTTTCATCTTTTTCTGATGAAGTTCAAAGCCAATTTCAACCTTACTTGGTGAAAAGCATCATTGGGTACTGATTATACAGATTTGTGAAAATTAAAAGGCTGGAGGTCAGGGGGGCCTAAAATGGGGACCAAAAGGGGGTCATTTTTGGTAACTTTTAAACATTTTCATCTTCTTCTCAAGAACTACTGAGGGGATTTCAACCAAGCATCATTGGGGGATGCCAATTCCAGTTTTTGAAAAGAGGTTGGGGGGCTTGGGGTAAACGGGGCCCCAGTCGGGGGCAGAAAGGGGTAAATTATTGTACTTCTTAAAAAATCTTTTTCTAATAAACCCTAAATACAAGAGCTTAAATATTTTATGTGCATGACTGGTAGGACAGGTATACTAAAGTTTGTGAAATTTATGTACCTGGGGTCATGTATCGGGCTACGCCCAGGGTTCAAAATTCATCATGTTAAGAAATTCATATTTTTAGGTCACCACCGAATGGTCATGGTGACCTATTGCAATCATCGTTTGTCCGTCGTCCGTTAACTTTTATACGTTTTTTATCGTTTTCTCAAGAACCACTGGGCAGCTTGGCTTAGGGTTTTTATATTTTGTCCGTAGCAACCATCATCTAGAAGATTTCTAGCAAGATTTTTTAAATTATGGTACAGGGCTCAAAAGTATGCCATCATTTGAAACTAACTCTGAAGATGATTGAGCTTTGATATTTCGTATGTTGTATCATCACATGGATATTTCTCTTGTTTACACAATAAAGTCCACATTTTCAGCTACACTAACCAAAGGCCAGCGGGGCTATTGTCATGGTACTGTGTCCGTCGTGCATCTGTGCATGCATAAACTTTTCTTTAAACAACTATATCTTGAAAAATACTGGGCCAATTTTTAACCAAACTTAACAGGGTAGTTCCTTGCACAATCCTCTTCCAAACTGCTAAAAATAATTTTGTTCCATGAACTCTGGTTGCTATGGAAGCAAAATTAATTTCTTACAGAAATTTTGATTGCAAAAACTTCTAGGTAGATTCTAATCAATTTTCAAATGAATGTTCCTTTGGTGGACCTTTTTCTAATTTTTCCAAACAAAATCACTTGTCTTGTTGCTCTTTTACTCAGGTGACCGTTAAGGCCCACTGGGCCTCTTGTTTGGTGAAACAAATACCAATTTTTCTTTCTCGACAGACATTGTGACGTGATAATGCATGTAATTTACACTGTGATAAAATCTACTGGCGGAGGGGGGTTACTTGTCAACTGTTTGGAACATGTTCCTTAAGCTGGCCTTCATCTTATATCAAATTGATTTGTCTTTTTCCTAGTTTTTCCTTTTTTTTAAGATATCACAAAACCAAGACTTTTCCCATTTTACCGGTAGCCTAGGAACCCTGGACACACCATAATTATAGATTGGGTGTCTGACGCATTTCTAAATGGCTATGGTGGCAGCCCTGAAGTACTCACAGACGTAACAGCATGGTAATAGCCCGATTGGCCATTGTCAGTGAGATTCATGCCCATTTTGATTGAAATTGGCCCAATGGTTAGGGGGAGAAGATTTCCAAGTAACATACAGCCACGCCCATATTTGAGCTTCATTCAAATTTCACAAACTAATATTGAATATTCATACCAAGTTTAGTTGATGGTTTAGCCCGATGGTTTCTGAGGAGAAGATGTTAAAATATTTCTAAGTAAAAAAACTGCCCCACCCTGTCACGCCCATATTTGAGTATCATTCAAATTTCCGCCAACATCTTTTTTAAGGTCACCCAAGGAACACTCTTGCCAAGTTTGGTTGAAATCTGCCCAATGGTTACTGAGGAGAAGATGTTTAAAGAAATATCGACGCCTTCCGACGCACGACGGACAAAAGGCGATCACAAAAGCTCACCTTGGGCACGTTGTGCGCAGGTGAGCTTAAAACCTCACATTACTCTTTGCAGAGACCTTTACTCATATAATTCTTTTGTATATTAAGAAGGACCCTGTTTACTCTAGGGACAAAATACACGATAGATTGTTTCAACTGTTTTCCTTCCTCGGACGGAAGATGTGGCGTTAAGAAAAAGTCGAAAATGTAAGAAGTTCAAGCCAGACTGACAAAACATGATCGCAAAAGGTCACAATGACCTTCGGCCAGGTGAAAGTGGAAAGGTTCTTATTTCCTGGTATGTTCATTAGATATATTTAAAGTTGTCGATGACTAAACAATCTGTACGTTTGACTTGATATATCCATTTTTACGTCCGAAGGGTTGTATTATGTTATGGCCCCGGTCGTCCGTCTGTCCGTTAGCAATTTTTGTGTGCGCAACTCCTCCTAAAATACCAATGGGAATGAGCTGAACTTTGCACAGTTAGTCCCTATGATGTCTAGTTGTGCATAAGAACTTCAAAATTCACATCTTTCCAGTCATTTTTCAGTTATCTTAAATTATCTGCCCTTGAATTGAACGAAAACTACTTAATGTCTTGTATGCACATCTTATCCTACATTTTTCATGGCAATGCGCTGAAATCTCCACAATTAGTCTCTTAGATGTGTATTTGGTCCGTCCGTCTGTCTGTCCGTCCGTTGGATTTTTTTTTGTGTGTGTGGGCAACTCCTAAACTATCAATGGGAAAGAGCTGAAACTTTGCACAGTTACTCCCTATGATGTCTAGTTGTGCGCAAGACCTTCGAAATCCATGGAATTAAACAATGGTTTTGAAAGCTGACATGTTTCTCAAATAATACAATATTATTCAGGTAACAAGATCTTTCTATTGATAAAATGCATGAGCTATCATTCAAGCTAACATAACTGACAAAGCAGGGTTACTGACAAGCCTCTTCGGGCGTATTTGCGCCGCTCTGCGAAGCTCTTGTTTAGTTTTGTCAACTATTTATTCATTAAATCTTAGGATCAGGGTTAATTCAAACATCTTTCAATTCGCTATTGGAGATTGTCAGAGTGTAGCATATAAATAGTAAGGTAATGATATGAAATAGCGAAATAGGAAACCGGGACAACATTTGAATTTATTGAACTTCTAGAAATCGCATTAGTACGAATGAGAAACATTTATTATTGAAACAGTTCATTATTGATCTGATGTATATTGGCTCCAAACAAAAGAATCAAACGTCCAATGGAATCATTGATTTTGACCGAAAGAGAACTTTTAACACCGACATTTACCGACATTTATATGAACTTATATGAACTTATTTGTTGGTCTTGCGACCTAAACATCGTAACTACAGCTGTAGCTAGGACATTTAGGTCGCCATTTGAAAATTTAACTTGTGTGCTACATTCACCTGGCCATAAATTTTGCAGAAAATTTAAGTAGAACTTCCTGTTCGGACTCAGAAGCTGCCCAACCGATGCGCCTCATTTGGGCAAGGAAATGTCTTTCATAGGCTTTATACCAGAACCAAGAGGCCCATAAGGTTTTATAGATCACTTTAGTCCAAAGAGCACAAACAGAAATGGGTATATGGATAAGGCATATTCAAATTATTCCTCACGAGTATAATGAAGGAAGGAAAATAAGGAGTATAATTGACAACAGACAAAATGCGGTCAAAACCGATGATCATAAGCAAAGTTCAGGATAATTGAAAATCCATCATTCTGTAGGACATGACATTTAACCATTGCAGCAGCTCATGGAAATAGCTGATTTAAATCCCCCCCCCGCCTGCATTACAATTTCAATTGCTTCCGTAACAATTTTATTGGAGAGCTATGGCACACTCTAGATTCACCAATAAAGGCAATTCTGGTTCAGTGGAACAAATCTTAAATATTTCCACTTTATAAGCTTAAGTTAAACTTTAGAACCCTTCGATTTTTTTACCTCGGGGCCATGATTTATACGATCTTGATACAACCCTGATATTTTGCATGAATCATCAGTACATTGACCTCTTTAAAAATTGCTAAAATTTGCCCCGGGGTGATGGGGTCTATATAGAAAAAAAGAAATTAACTTTTTCAAAATAATGTGGCTAATTTAAACCAGATTTGGTAGAAATTTCTGTAGCTTGCCTCCTTTAAGTAATAACTATATGACTTGAAATATGTTGAAAACATGGGTTGCCATGGCAAAATAAGTTTATTAGTCAGATTTTTGAAGGAGGTCTTCTCCAGACTTAGATAGTATTAGGCCTTGAAAAAAATAGCCTTATCTCAGGTGAGTGCAATGGTAATTGGCCATCTTGTTTGTTGTATGCAACTGGCTATTAACTTTGTCAGCCCGATTAGGTCATTTGGTAGAATACCTGACTTTACAGGTAGGTGTCGATGTTTTTTTCATGTCAAAGGATTTTGATTATTTTTATTTCCTCTCATATACTTTTTGAATACAATATTCCGAAAAATAGTTATGCTAAAATCTGAGGTCGCTTATCAGAAGCAAGTAGGGTATTACCCTTAAAGCCTACGTAGGCTATTAATCTATTTTTGTATTATTCCGAGACAGTTTCGAAGAGTGCATGATCATTCACGTGATGTGAACAACCGTTGGAACCTTGCACTTAGATTAAATTACATCAAACCTACGTCATCGTTACGTCAGCTAGCCGGTCTTTAATTCTGCAAGATCAGTCCTAAACTGTTGTAAGCGTTTTTACGAATATAAAAACTCACCGTAGTTTTGCGCTAACCTTTCATGTGACATGATTTAGGACGTTGGCTGTTTCGCTAGTAAATTTGTTTCCTTCAGTTAACTGGGTCATTTGCAAATGAGGTCATTCGATGTCTACAGCCGAATTCCATGATATCTAAAAATAACCTGGAATTCCGATGAACTATTCCGATATTACCACAAAAAGCCAATTTAGGCCTATTAGATTACCGCCAAGACATTACCTGACTCAACTTAAAGTATTAAATGTTCGTTCGTTTAATTGTTTTTACTAGATAGTAGACACCTGAAGGGCGTCACAGGAG
Source organism: Fragum fragum (assembly GCA_946902895.1). Classification (NCBI taxonomy): domain Eukaryota; kingdom Metazoa; phylum Mollusca; class Bivalvia; order Cardiida; family Cardiidae; genus Fragum; species Fragum fragum. The sequence goes on along the minus strand of OX336380.1, from coordinate 46,455,361 downwards.
AGAAATGAGAGAAGATTAATTGAATTCATTATTCATATTCGTTTCAGAACGAAAGCAGTTTGTAATTGGTGACATTCTAAATGCGAACTCCATCATGCCGTATCAATTAAAATGGAATGGATTACAACCTTAATTACAACAAGCAACATCTTTCATTTTTCTAGAAGTTATTCTCCAAATAATTATTATTAGAACTTCATTCACTTCGAGTTTACCAATGTAGATTTTACGGAGCCCCGTAGGTGACATTCTGTACATATTTTTCAATTCGTTTTAAAAAAAATAGTATTTCGTTAAAAGGAAATATTTATTCGCTATAACGAAATATTAATTCGTTATTAAGAAATATTAAATGGTTAAAACAAGATGTTAATTCGTTAAAACGATATAATATTTCGTTTAAACGCAATTTTAAATCGTTAAAACGAAATAGTATTTCGATAAAACTAAAGACTAATTCATTTTAACGAAGTATTAAATTGTTAAATGGAAATACTAAATCGTTTTAAAGAATATCAAATTGATAAATCGAAATATTGATTCGTTATAACGATATAATCATTCGTTGTAGGGTCTTTCTTTAATCAAGTGCCTGTTTTATTTGGACACTGAACATGAATTTTCAATATCATTTATTTGGTGAAATAATAACTGATGTTAAAAATTTATTATCTCTTTATTCCCAAAAAAGATGTAAGAAGATAACTTTTTATCTAAAAAGGTATTTTTAATCTCTTGATATTGAGTAGCGTTAAAAAGTGTTGTACGAACAGAGACATCCATTTTTGCCAAATATTCAGAAAGTGTTTGTTAAACTTGAGCAATATGTGAATTATTCCCTTTTAAAACAGGTCTTTCATTGTTTAAGTTTAAATTCTTGCTTTAAACATTTCTCTTTCATCAAAATATTGCGAAGTGTGTCGCGACGAACACAGACAGATGTTGTACGAACAGAGACAGACAGAAAGCATGGTCACACTCTCAACAATTAACCTATAATGTTTGTTCTGCTCAATTTTTCAACTCAGTGACATCCACTTTTAGTGTAAAGGCGTTTTAATGGGAAATTTCAAAAGTCTTAATAGTAAATTAAAAAAAAAAAAAAAAAGTGTTGGACGAACGTAAGACAGAAAGACATTTTACTGAAATTGTGTTGTACTAACAACGGACAGAAATTTTTAAACTGACTTTGGGATTGAAGATATTACTTATGTACCCCTTTGGCTTTTAATCACCCTCTGTAGCATGCTAACCTGCTGTGTAAAATAGCTTTAAGGTGAATGGTCAGTCTGAACATTACCATGCAAGCCATTAGCCAGAAAACCTAAGTTCAGTAGGATCTGGGGGTTCAGGTTAGAGGAAGATTAGAAAACTTTATAACACTATTGTATAATTCCATCAAGTTAACTTTCATATAACTAATGAAGAGGATACTTGACAGATAAAGAGAATATTTCTGTTTGTTTTCATGGAAGTATGAAAATAAGAACTTAATCACAGTGAATGAATTCACGAGGCAGTCTTATACATATATGTATTTATTTGATAAAGTTTTTATTTTCATACCTCTAGGAAAATAGAAAATACTCTCTTCATTTCTTGTCATTCAAACTCATAAATGTCTGTAAAAAGATGGCGTATATTGTAGCATACATGGTGTACTTAAGTTGAAGACATTTAAACTGCAGTTACTGAAGCATATTTAAAAATTGTGTTTGAATGACATTGATGACACTTCATCTATATTGTTGATGTACCACTGTTTTGTTGATAAAATTGAATTTAATTTGTCCAAGTGGGAATGTGTTAGTCTTAAAATGAATCTGCAACTGTTTGTTTTGAAACAACGAACATTGTCAGAGAACACAAAAAGCTATAGATATTTTCACTAGTGAGAGAACTCAGTTGATTTGAAGTGATGGCTGTGTTTAGGCCTTCAATTTGATTAGGGTATCTGAAAATAGAAAATGTAGAATATTGAGTTTTTTACATACTCCAGCAATTCATGAAATAAACACAAGAGAAAGAAAAAATCATGTCTGTAGCCTTGGAATCCCAGACGAATATGCTGTATGTTAAGTTCATGACCGAGATTTAATTCTGTTTTAGTTAACAAAAAGTTTACAGGAGGTTTATCTGCATACAGCCTTGTTTAATCACTCAAATGTGACCTGTCATAAACTAATAATTAAATTTCTTATGAATTCAAACTCCTTATATAACAATGGATATAATTTAGTGCCAGTTTATCCCTGTTAGTACAAATTTTCAAAATAGCTGTGTAGTAAGGCAGATATGCCATTCAATATACAGACAAAAACGTTTTCACTTGATCTTAATATGCAGACAGGAAAGTCGGAAATTGGTGCTTTTTGAACTTGTAATAATATAGTATTCTGCTATTTTCTGTCAAACATGAAACCATAAATATTGAAGAGGGCAAAGATTATCCAACCATGGCATAGCCTACACCTTTTGTACAATTCTAAACACTTACCTTTAAATCGATACAGCAGGCGTGTACCTCCACACATAACTATATCATGAGATTCAATAATCCCTTCTACAATATGAGCCCCTACAGTTTGTCTGATTTCATTTAAAGCCCATAAGCCCCGCTTTTTAAGGCTAAAATACCGTATCGATGGCCAATCATCAACCTGAAAGCATTTGTTGTATAATAAAAAAAGTTATCAATTTCATTAAAGACAAGACAGACTTTTCTGAAATGAAAAGTAGCATGTCTTTAAGTCGTACAGACACTTTTAATGTTTTGACCGTGGTCAGTCAACCCCTTTTTTATGTGAAAAGATTATCTTATTACATGTAATAACTCTCATTTTTTAAACAAGACTACCATTATGGTCCTTTTTTTGTTTGAAAGGGGTTTTACGCCGCTTTCAACAATCTTTCAGTTATACCGCGGAGGTTTGAGAACCTAAAAATGGATTCCTGGTATTTCTCACACCAGTACTACCATTACACCTTCCTAGCCTCCAGCTGCTATTCCACATAGGTCTATTAACATCAACCCATTGGTGGAAGACAAATAGTCGAAAAGAATGAGTGCCGCCTTTGGGGTTGGAATTCATGTTCAATTGAATTGTGCCTGTACATGTTTTTCAATATACCCAGATATATTCTATTGTCTGGGAAAATCTTTAAGGTTCACAAGAGTTATCTCAAATTATTACATTTGAAATTACCTTTTGAAACAATATCAGTGCAATTTCTTATTGATTATTATTACTTATGTTTATAATAGTAACAAGAGCATTTAACAGACTTACTCAATCAGGTAATCATGGATGTCGATATCTAAACTGTCTTCCTCACTATCCCGAATTTCTATAGGTGTTCCTCCTGGTGCTGTTATAGCTATGATGGGGACAAAATGATTTGGTATCCATGACTTGAGATCCATATCAAATCTCGTGCTTGTCCACATTATTCCTCTGACAGCATCTGTTCTCACCTTTCTTGGAATTACCAATCTGTTTTAAGTTTCATAGGTTACTCTGACCCAGCTGGCATCCCAACACAGAAGTAACAGCCAGCATTTCCCAAATACCCATGTACGAATCTTTTCGCCGTAAACCCATAACCTCGCACTTAAATAAATCTTTTATTGTTTCTGTGTCCAGAGAGCACCCCGGATCATAGTACTCTGAGAACATGGCGTAAGTCTTTGTTAAGAATTTGGCCTCTTTTTCGGGTAGATTTATTTCCCTGATAATGTAATCAATGTCTAGATATAAATGGCTGTATTTTATCAATTCTAAAATGATTCTGTATCTAATTTCCAAATTATTTTCTTCAGTGCAAAAAGCCAGGACACTGACACTTCTTGGCTATCATCTCCTAATACATTACAAGGGATTAAGTCTTTTAGAGCATCTTGTAAATTGCCGTCAATGAGGATAAGTGCATGGGAGTCTCCAGTCAAGATTTGTCAACAACAGTTACAGCTGAATTAAGATTCACATGTCCATAGATATGATTGCATTCTTCTAACAGATCTTGAACATTGCTTCTACCTGGTAACTATTGATGCTTCGTAAAAGATTGAGTTTGTCTTCAAAATAAGACTGTCTGTTGAAGTTATCTGTATGGTCTTCAACATGTCTTGGGTCATTCTTCAGTGGAGATGATTTCTTACTTTTCCTTGTTGTTTTTTCAACTGGTGATCGAGACTCCGATCTTACAAATTCAGAGATTGTTTTATTCAAATGAGGAAGATTTAATACAGTCTCAAATTTCCAGTCGTAAACTGTATCCTTATCTGGACATTTGCCTAAGGAGTTGTCACTTTTGCAGTAATTGCAACAGCAACTTAGCTTTCTTACTGCTAAGACCCCAGGTTGAACTGCTTTCACCGATGAAGTTGTCTTGTCCCCCTTATTGGCTTAGCTTGCTTTCTTCTACTTCGTTTACGAGCCACTTGCTTCGAATCTACATATACATAGGTACGGCGAAATGACACTTTAGATTTTGTTAGTGCTTTGAGTTCTGACAGAAGTTGCAAATCTCCTTCGCTGAATTAATAACAGTGTGACCTTTTATGGCTCTGGTTACAGCTGATTTTACAACCCCTGCACAACCATCCGCTGGCCCTTTTCCATGGCCTGTCCATAAAAATGCCTTTCTATTTTGATGTTATAATCAGAAACACTCTGGCTTATATCTGCAAACGGCACTTTTGACTTATATTGGGCACTGCAGCCATCAGTGAACTGTATCATGTGAACAATTTGATTACCGCCTTTGTTTAGTACCTCTACAGTCTGGGACACACACTTTTGGACCATATCAGCATCATGTGTCAAGTCGTCTGAGATATATACTATTTCATGTGTCACAAGCCTTGATGTTTCAGTTTCATCCTCCTCTAGAAAATAACAAACTACATTATGTATGGTAACTTGTAAGCCCCCCCCCCCCCAATGTGCACTTTGACATTCATCTTGATTCCTTCTCGTCATATTCTCAGCAAAATCCATAACACACACTACTTGTCCCTTTTCCAAAACCCTTCTTGGAGTCAATGAATTGTGAATGTTGCCAGTGTGCAAAAAACAGATGGTACGAAAATGATTCCAACTTAACAAGTAAATCCTCAACAAGTTCAGCAAATGTTCCTGTATGAGCAACTAATTTCATCCTTGATGGTTCCAACTCGGACTTCGGTTTTTTCTCTTTCACAATTTCCCATTGAAACCATTTTGTTTGACAGTTTGACTTTTCTAAATCCAGTAACCTCTGACGCATCGAATTCACACCACATTTCTCACAATTTCTTTTCACACAGTTAATTTATGGTTTCTCAGTTTTGCAAAGTGTCACTGTACTAGCAAGATACTTGTCTTTGATAATCAATTCTTTATCAATTTTGCTGTCAATGACTTTAAGATACAGTTTTATTTTTGTGCTTTGTTCACATAGACATTCTCTGTATTGTCTTTTCGAGACTGTATCAACATATTTCGGTTTCAGTGATGCAAATTTACTGAATGACACACTGCAGTAATTCTCTTTAGTGAACTTACTGTGTGCTTTTTGTGAGGTGAAATTCATGGTTTGTTTTTGAGTCATTGATTTTTTAAGGATTGTTTTTTTTTTTTTGAATGAGTGACAGAAACTGAGGTAAAAATCATTGATTTCTTCAACAGCTTCTTCAGGCATAGCGTCACTTCTTTTCTTCCTAGGGTTTTCATTATTATCATTGGTTTTCAGTTGGGACCACCTTAACAAGGTCTTGTATCTAATGCCAACTTCCTTCGAGCAAACAGAGAGAAGTCTGTATTTCTTGCTAGCTGAGTAGCCAAGATCTTTCTTGATTTTGTGTCTTTACTTTTTCTTAAAATCTTCAATTTTAGGAAAGTCTCTTTAAAACAATGCAGGGTTTTTTCCACAAAATTCCAGGCGCCTTCTCCTTGTTGGTGTATGTATCTGCATTTTCGACTCAACTGCTTTTCTCTTTCTTGGAGTACTGCGTGTGATCAACCTGTTTATCACATTTGCAAATTAATGCGGATCTTTTGGAAGTTTCTTTTTGATACGATATACTGCCTTTCTCTCAGCTTGAAGTGAATAAATGGGTTCTACTGCAATTCGGATCTTAGCACATGTATTGGAAGATTCAGTCTGCAGCAGACGACTTGAGCAAACATTGTGAAAACATGCAATATCGCCTTTTCTCACAATGTTTTCTTTCCAATCAGGAACCAGAAACAACTTTTATACAATTTTAAATTTGTCGTCTGCAGCAGACGACTTGAGCAAACATCGTGAAAACATGCAATATCGCCTTTTCTCACAATGTTTTCTTTCCAATCAGGAACCAGAAACAACTTTTATACAATTGTAAATTTGTCGTCTGCAAATCCTTTCAATTTTGGAAAGTTAAAAATTTGGCTGAGTGGAAAAGGGTTAAAAGGACAAACGAGAGCTGTCATTGCAATAAGACATGCCCCCGACACAGCTTTGATCCTATATTATGTGTCATACACCGTCACATCGCGATAAGCCGTGACTCAACGCAACAAAACGAGTCAGGTTCGCCTAAGATTGCCGTGAAGACAGGTATGAGATGTGAACATTCGTAGCAAAACACGACACAACGTAGGGCAATCATTGGCTTGTTGGGCAGTGCACAAGCTTCACACTGCGCTACGTATCTCTTCCAAGTTTAGCTTCCGTCTGTTACGTGCTGCCGAAGTGTGTTGTGTATGTCACGTTTTCCATTTCCGCCGTGATTGCCATGGCAGATTTTTTGACAGTTTAAAAATTTGCAAAGGCGGCCACGGCAGTCCCGTTCTGTTACGTTTGCTTACCCTGTTCTGTTGCGTTGCCCAAAGGTAATCCTGTTTTGGCTACGGTGGTCTGAAACGGGTCTGCCGTGGCCGCCGGGAAAATAATGTAAACGTAGCATTAGAAATAAGAAAGTTATGGCAAATGTTAAAGTTTTCGGATGGAATGTACAGACGGCCGTACGGACAAGTCAAGAACTGTATGCCTCCCTAATCGGGGGCACACAAATATGTACATTGTACAATAGCCCTAATACAATGTGTTCACATATCAAGGGCTCATTGCAAGACTATTGTAAAGTTCTACATAGTTTTGCGCCCCCAGCCGGCGGGGGGATAGAAATCGCTGGCTGCCGTCCTGTAGAGTGGTAAGACCCCACCGAATGGGCCCGCCTGTTTGCTGTGGGTAAACTCGTGGGACCGGAAAAGAGGGTCCTGGTAGTTGAGAGAAGCCCAGGGATCTCATGCTTCTCAACACGCTGCTTTGGCCTCCGCTTCGGTTAAAACGGGAGCCTGGATTAGCCCGGTCTAGGCAATCGGCTGGGAGCCTTGATTAGCCCGGTCTAGGCAATCGGCTGGTCGTTTTAGACTAGGGCATAGAATACTTTTGTTATATAACCATTAGCTATCATTTCACAGTTTGTTTTGGCACAAGTTTTTTGTTCACTTGGTTATATCAAATTTGATAGCGTTTCAATTGGTGTGTCATGTATTGTACCCTTCTGTAGTACAACTGTTCAATTGTCCGTGTCATATCTTGTTGTATTTTAATTGTATTTTATTTCCAGTCTATATAGGCTTATGGGCCAAGTGGGTAATTTGGGGTATTTGGACCCGGTGCAGACTTGCATGGCATGACCCTTGCCTAGGGAAGTGATCATGTTCTTCTGTGTCGGGCCTTGGGCCTCGTCTTGTCCAAGTATATCATCTGGATAACCTTGGCATAGGGAGCTGGATCGCCGTTCCTGTTTTGCCCCCTTGTAGGACTCCATGGAGGGTGGGGCCCACAGATGACGAAACGTAAAAAACTTAACCATGGCTTCCCAACCGAAAAGATCATACGCTCAAATGGACTCTGACGCAGAAAAATCCCATTCACAAGCTCCTTTTGCAAGATTTTTATTGATCGAATCACTTAACCCAGAAAGACCCGTAACAAAACTATCACCTTTTGTTATTGATAAATGTCTGAAGTCTTTGGCAGGAGAAACGAAATATATTAAAAAACTGAAATATGGTGCTTTATTAGCCGAAGTTGATAGGAAAATTCATTCGGATAACCTCTTGAAAATTAAAACATTTTTGATGTCCCTGTAAAATGTTATGAGCACACTACTTTAAATACGTCCAAAGGAATAATTCGCTGCCCTGATCTTCAAGGAGTCTCAGAGACAGAAATAGTTTCAGAACTAAAATCCCAAAACGTAACTGACGCAAGAAGGATATCTGTGTACAGAGATGGAAATAAAGTTCAGACCAACACTATTATTTTGACTTTCAACACTGCAATACGGCCGCCCAAATCTTTAAAAATCGGTTATTTAAAAGTCATTGTGGATATATACATACCAAATCCCCTCCAATGCTATCGCTGTTTTCAGTTCGGCCATCATGAGAAAAAATGCCAAAACGTTGCTCGTTGCCGACGTTGTGGCGGCCTCGAGGAATCACATGATGTCGATGAATGTGAAAGTCATCCGGAGTGTATCAATTGCGGCGAAGGACACATTGCAACCTCCCGCAAATGTTCGCACTGGAAGAAAGAAAAAGAAATAGTTACTGTGAAATGCAGAGAGGGTCTTTCATATTTTGAGGCAAGGGAGGGTAGAAAATAGAACTAATCTTACTAATTTATATGCCAATGCAGCTAAAGTAAATACAATTTCTGATAAAGGTGACGCTGAATGTCAAAACTGTAAGGCAATGTTCAGAAAATTATGTTTAGTTTTTCCTGAAAAAAAGGCAGAAATCGAAAAATTATTCTCATCTAAGCAAAACTCACCGTCTCTTAACTCTAAATTGACCAATGATAACACCTCAGTTAGAGCAAATTCACAATCTGGAAACTCGGTAAAAACTAGCAGAGCACCTGCATTTCAGACATTTAAGGAAACTGAGACTCCTCTATTACCTGAAACTATGAATAAAAAGGAAAGCCAGTCCAAATCCATGTCTAGTAGTGTTAATAGCCAAGGTTCAAATGATTTTGTCCAACCTCCTAGGAGGCGGACCAAATCTCCAAGGGCGACGACCTCAAATCGTCAACCAAAAGGATCTGAAGATCCAATAAAACAATTTAACCGTTACCATGGTCTTCAAGAAGACATGGCTACGGACGACCCCGATGATGCGGAATCCGATGCAAAAGAGAATAAGCAGGGCAGAAGTATTATAGATCTTTCACACATAAAGAAATAAATTTCATACTTCCAATACTCAGCGGTATATTTATTCCCTTAATATTTAACATGGCGAACAATATTATCCAATGTAATTGTCGCAGCATCAAAGCAAACTTTGACGAATTGAATCTATTAATTTCTAGTGGAAAGCCAGTGGCAATTTGTTTGCAAGAAACTTTTTTAAAAGATACGGATAAATTCTCTTTGAAGTATCATTCTTGCTACTTTAAAAACTCTGAAGGACAAGGTAAAGCTTCGGGCGGTGTAGGAATAATTGAAAATAACAATGTTCCTCACAGTGTCGTTAAGCTTAATACTACTTTACAAGCTGTGGCAGTTAATTTATCTGTAAATAAAACAACTACAATTTGTTCAATCTATCTTCCTCCTTGTCTTCCTGTAGATAGCAGGAAACTAGACGACCTTATTGATCAGTTACCCAAGCCTTTTATACTTATGGGAGATTTTAATTCTCACTATACGCTATGGGGTTGTAAAGACACAGATGACAAAGGCCGTAGTATTGAGAGTTTATTAACAAGACATGATCTTATTTTATTAAACAATAAATCATTTACCTACCATCATCCTGCCACTGGATCATATTCGTCATTAGACTTGACTGTTTGCAGTCTAGGCATCTTTCCAGATTTTACATGGAAAGTTGATACCGATCTTCATGGAAGTGACCACTTTCCTATTCATGTGTCAGAAATAGGACCATCAGTACAGGAACGCCCTAGGCAATGGAAACTCCATAAAGCTAATTGGGATCTTTTTAAAACTTCTTGCGAACAGTCTATTACACCTGAAGCTTTTGATGACTGCGACAACTCTGCCGAGCTTTTTACATCCTTACTCTATTCAGCTGCAGAAAAAGCCATTCCTCGAAAATCGCCTGATCCTAAAAGCCCAAGCAAGCCATGGTTTAATGAAGATTGTAAAAAGGCTATAGCTGAGCGAAAATCGGCTCTTAGATCATTTGATTTAAGACCTACAAAAGAAAACCTGTATAAGTTCAAGATAGCACGTGCGAAAGTACGTCTAACTATTAAACAAAGTAAGCGTTCGTCTTGGAGACAGTATGTATCTAGACTAAATTCTAGATCATCTGTCAAGAAGACATGGGATATGGTACGAAAAATCAGTGGGAAGAATGTATCTCAAAGTGTTGGTCATCTTAAAACCGACAACAATAGTACCGTTTCTTCCAAGCATGACATCGCTAATACCTTGGCAGATACTTTTGCCAAGAAATCTTCTTCAAATTACTCGCCAACCTTTCAAAAATTTCAGGGCGAAAAAGAAAAGTCAAAGCTGAACTTTAGTTCTAAGAATCTAGAACATTACAACAGAGACTTTTCTGTAAAAGAGTTGAAGAAAGCTATAAAGAAGTGTCATGACACTGCTGTAGGGTCTGATGATATCCATTATCAGTTCCTTAAACGTTTGCCGAGACGTCTCGTTCCTTTAATTGCTTACTTATTATTTTTAATAAGGTTTGGAAAACGGGAGTAATTCCAGCCTCTTGGCGGGAAACTATTGTGATTCCTATACCTAAACCAGGTAAAGATTCTACAAACCCTTCAAACTATCGCCCTATAGCCTTTACTAGTTGCATTTGTAAAACTATGGAAAGAATGGTAAATGACCGTCTTGTTTGGTTTTTAGAAAAAAAATCATCTTATAACGTCAGTCCAGAGTGGCTTTCGCAAACAAAGAAGCACTCTTGATCATCTTGTCCGCTTCGAGACTTTTATTCGAGAAGCTTTTATAAAGAAAGAACATGTTGTTTCTGTCTTTTTCGATCTTGAAAGTGCTTATGAAACGACTTGGAAGTATGGAATTATGAATGACCTCTTTGATTTCGGTATTCGAGGTCGCCTTGCTTATTTCATTTCTGCATTTTTAGATGAACGTAAGTTTAGAGTCAGGGTGGGAGATACTTTTTTAGATCCCCATGAACAAGAAATGGGAGTTCCCCAAGGAAGTATTTTGTCAGTGACACTATTTAGTGTCAAAATAAACAACATTGTCAAAACTGTTTGTCCTGGCGTGGAATGTTTTCTTTACGTTGATGACTTTTGTATATGTTACAGATCAAAACATATGTATACTATTGAAAGGCAGTTGCAGCAAGTCTTGAATAACCTTACAAAATGGTCAAACGAAAACGGCTTTAAGTTTTCCAAGACTAAAACCAAATGTATGCACTTTTGTCAGTCAAGAAAACTGCACCCTGATCCCGAACTTAAACTTGACGGAGTGCCCATTGAAGTTGTTCCAGAGTTCAATTTTTTAGGGCTTCTCTTTGACTCTAAACTCTCGTTTCGTCCACATATTGATTATTTGAGCAATAAATGCCAAAAAGCTCTAAATCTTTTACGTGTTGTGTCCCATATGGACTGGGGAGCCGATAAAAAAGTTCTATTAAGACTTTACAGGTCGCTTGTCAGATCTAAGTTAGATTATGGCTGTGCTGTTTACGGCTTAGCTCGCCCTTCATACCTTCGCAAACTTGATTCTATTCATAATCAAGGCTTGCGCTTAGCGTTAGGCGCTTTTAGAACATCACCAGTAAATAGTCTGTACACTGAAGCCAATGAACCATCTTTAAATTTACGTCGAAAGAAACTATCCATGCAATATTATCTTTAGTTAAAGTCTAACCCTGACAACCCCACTTACAAAGTTGTATTTGAACCTAACTATATGAAGGGGAATTTGCAAAGAAAGCAAAAGCTATACCACGATTTAGTTTACGTTGCGAAACAGATATAAATTCTCTAGATTTCGATCTAGAAGATGTTGCCGAATATACAGTTTCCGATGTTCGTTTATGGACATGCAAAAGTCCCACTTATCTTTATGACCTAGCTTCAAGCAAAAAGGGTACTACAGACCCTGTTGTCTTTAAAACAAAATTTTTAGAGATTAAAAAAAGGTACATATTGCATGAAGAGATTTATACAGATGGTTCGAAGGACGGAGAGAAAGTTGCGTCAGCCACTGTTCTAGATGGCGAAAAATATCAGTTTCGTCTAGCAAACAACTCCTCCGTATTTTCAGCAGAACTTAAGGCGATTGATCTTGCGCTCGATCACATGATCGAAGATGGTTATTGGCGTTATATTGTTTTCACTGATTCAATGTCCAGTATTGCAAGCGCTTGAACACGAGAAAACAGACAATCCTCTTATAGTTAAATTACTGAATAAGATTTCAAATCTTGATAGTGATGTTGATCTTGTTTTCTGTTGGTTCCCTAGCCACATTGGTAATCGTGGTAATAAGGAGGCAGATAAGGCTGCCAAGGAGGCATTATCAGTAGACATTTTACCCTTCGATGTTCCTTTTAGTGATTTTAAACCTTTAATACATCATTTTATTCAGGATGTCTGGCAGAATTGTTGGTACGATCCCGCAAACCAAGATAACAAACTTTATACTATTAAACAGAGTCTTGGTGAATGGCTACCTGGCTATAGATCAAATCGCCGAGAAGAAATCATTTTGGCCCGTTTGCGCATTGGTCACACTTGCTTAACGCATTCATTTCTTCTTAAAGGAGACGAACCTCCAATGTGTATTCCATGCGACGCTCCTCTTACTGTCAAACATATTTTTTTAGATTGTATTGATTTTTCAATGTACAGAAACCAATATTTCAAGGCTGACAGTATGAGGCAGCTATTTGAAAGCGTCGGAATCGAACTTATTTTTGATTTCCTGAAAGCCATCAATTTGTACAGCAAAATATGATTTTAGGTTCTTGTAATCAATATATAGACCTGTTCATGAATATCTAGATTTTTATTGTTCGTATAGATCGGTTTTAGTAATTGATTGTTAGTTATAACTCTACTATTGTTATTTGATTCTACATTTTACTGTTTAGATCCATCTCCGTTTTTATTCATTTACTTGTTATGCGCCCAACATGACCTTAGTTGTCGACGGGCCATAAAACTCTATTCATTCATTCATTCTACATAGTTTTGAGAAATTCACTATTTTCTTTATGAAGAAACTGAAATACATCATTTGTTCTAATATTGGGTTTCAAATATGCATAATTTAAAAGATAAATGAAATTTTCAGCTGGCTTAACCTGTATTTTCTTTTTGCTTCCCTCCATTTCTCTTTACATTCTTCATGCTGATGTCTGGTCATGTTTTTTTACTGTTGTTGCTCGTATGTGGTATTTCCTGCATTTCAAAAATGAATGTTTCAGTAATTTGTCCATAACCCATTCCCCCACAGTGACGCCTTTTGACGCCCCTAATTAAATATATTTGAGAAATCATTTTGAAGAATGAGGAAATTGCTTATAACAAGCAATTTCTTCATTCTAAACAATGATTTCTACACAAAAAGTGGACAAGATTAAAAAAAAATCAACTTTATATTGTCATTTGCAACTTCTTTGAATTTCGAGCAGTCTAAAATTTTATCATCTGGTAAAGGGTTGAGAAGCACAGACTGCTCAGACAGACAAAGAGGTTGCTATGTGCTCACCCTTAGGGAAACATAAAAAGTATTTTGATAATCTTGAATTTAATGTTCATTACTGGGCACCTTTATGATCAGAATTTGCTGATGTTGTTTTTCTAAATCCACTCTAATGGATCTGACACCAAGAGGATCTGGCATGTTAGAGGCTAGCCATTCATTTATTATCTCATTTCAATTTCAATGTTTAGATGGTGGCAAAGATAGTTTTGTTGCACAAATTTGAGAAAAGCTTAGATACAGAAGAAATAGCAAAATAATCCATTTTTTTAAGAAACTGAACTCTACCTTGATTTGCTTTCTTTTTGCTCTCAATTTCTGCATTCGGAGACGTGCAGTCTCCTTATCCCTCTCCTTCTGCTCCTCATTCCTTTTCTTTCTCCATTCAACCCGGCGTAATCGTTCTCTCTCCTGATAATTGGGATCAAAAATTTTAATCCGTTGCCTTTACGGCATCTCTCAACATTTGATTTGGTGTTCATTTCTTTGATTCATCCACTACCACACTAGAACAAAAAGATGTGTTTGTGAAACACAAATGCCCACGAAATGGTTATTTTACTAAATAAGGGGGCACATATGATTGACCAAATATTATGCCAAATATGAATGGAATCTATCAAGTTATGGCCAACGTTAAGTTTTTGCGTTAAGTTTAAGACAGACAGAAAAACAGGCGGACAGACAGATGGACAAGGTCACATATGAGTGGCCACTTTGATGCTAAATATGAATCGAATCCATGAAGTAATAAGCTCAAAGGAAGTTATGGCCAGCGTTAAGTTTTAGCATTAAGGTCCTGTGTTTAGTTTCAGAAAGACAGGCGGACAAACGGACACGAGTAAAAGAATATGCCCCCCCCCCCTGTCTTTCAATACGGGGACATAAAAATTTGGTAAAATGTGACTGTTCAAATGGGTAAATTTTTATTCAGAGATAAATGTTTTCTTGCCATAGAATTTTCATTTTCTTTTATGATACTTGTTTTTGATTATATAGTCTTAAAAGAAATGAATGAAAAAACTGGTTCACATGTAAAATACAGAAGCAGAAAATAATTCATGTCGATACTCACCAAAGGCAAGTGTTAAACTAGTATAAATTTATACCACATTTTTTTTTAAATCAAAATCAGTATGTTGAAACTATAATTGTAAGTCGACAGATGTCTGTGGTTAGTACAACATTTTCAGTAAGTTGTCCTACGTGAGTACGACATATACGAGGGCCGTCTTACAAGTTACGTCCGACCCAAAATCAATGTCTTCAGTTCGTACGACAAAGGCCAATTTCGTCATTTTGTGCGTACGAACAAAATAAATCTGTCTCGAATGTTACGTCCGACAGACAAAAAATGTCCACTTGTTCGTACAACACATAAGTTTTACGTCCAAAAGTTACGGGCGATCATGTATTTCTGCAAAATTATCCATTTTAATTCATGACGGTGAATGTTTTACATCTTTGGGGGAAACGCGAGTAAATCTGAAGGAAAATATCGTTAAGACATGAGCCTTAATAATTTATATTCCATATTTTCGAACCTGCTTGTCACATCATGTCGCTCGTCACCATCGGAAAAAAACTTTTTATTTACATCACGTCTGCCTACACATCATGATTCCGCCATGTTTGTTTAGACTGGAAGTGCCGCAGTGGGATGCGCGGAAAGTATGCGCAGACTGTGAAGGACCCAATATGCAGCATGATCGGGCCGCGTTCGATATAACATTACGATGGTCGAAAGAACATCGAGACAGAAACAATACGACGCTTAAAAAGATGCGAATAAATCTCTTTCGAATCTCAGTAATCAATAGAAAGTAACAAATGTTTATTGTCATATATTTTTTCTCTACATTTTTTAAGAAAATACGAATTAAGGTCAAATTATCCAGAAAAAAGTAATGCATCAAATTCAGACCGTCTGGAGGACAGTTCATGCTACGAACGACATGGTTATATTTCAGGGATCATTTTTCATACTGAGTGGTGAATTCTGTAACTTCTACAACGAAATGAGGTGAATTCATTCTTCTCCAATAAAAACAACACATAACTGTTAAAAACACTGTATTCCTGTAACTTTTACGCCTAAGAAATACAGCAAAGTAGCCGTATCCCATTTTAACAGGATGAAATTGCACCATTCTAAACATTAATTATCTTTTTTAAAATATTAACTAAACTTTTTACCAATATTTAATCTTATGTACATATTTAACTATTACTAATTACATTTCCAATTAAACTTTGTGCAAAGGATTTGTTTGTTTTCTTTTCAATCATTTTATAATGACAGACCCCATTTATAGCACTTTACCAAAGAAAAACCCTTTAACTAAATATTAATTCATTAAAAAGAAAAGTATTTCGATGAAACAAATGTCTTCATGTGGCGGAGGGTTACAACTGAGTCTTCCGAAACAGTATTTCGTTTAAACGAATCAGTATTTCGTTAAAACGAATTAATATCTCGTTAAAACGATTTAGCAATTCGTTTTAAAGAATTACAATTTTTTAATTCGAAATTAGTTTTAACAAAGTTAAGGGGTAAGAGAAACAGTAAAGGTCACACGTGAACATCTTGAGCCGTCCGCGTCGAAACGGCCCCCGACTGCAAAAACCAAAAACATAAATGCACATATATGCTTATTATAACACAGTAGAGAACCCCTACGTTAGTAAGCTGCAGTTACCCGTCAAATTTCTGATAGCTAAGTCACCATTCTTTGTGAAGGAATCTCATCACATCTTTCTATTTTTACCGTAGCTGACCGTTCCCGACAGGCATATTAAATATTCAAGGACAATATTTTTAACGGATTTTTAACTGCAGCCGGGGGCTTCAAAAACTGCGTTTGTTCAATACATATTTTTTTTTAGGACATGGTGACATTCAGTAGACAGCCTTATAACATGCAAAAGGCTTAGGCCTATATTAATGACGTTAATCAACGCCAAGATCAAGAACTTTATATTAATATCACAGTAGTTTAAGGTAACTTCGGTCACATGACATAGTAAAATTGTCATATTTTTTTAAACCATACAATGATTGCTGAGATTCATCTTTGAAATGTGGGCATTAACACTTACGCAATCAAAAGGGGGTTAGAGCACGTAAAGTTTACTTCTTGACGTCATCCAGAGGCCGAACCCTCCGCCAAAATCAGTACCAGTACTACATATTATGCAAATTGGAAGATTATATAGTGTTTGCGCTCGTCTAGCATTTTTTAGTGGAGCAATTTTGTAATGATATGATCTCCCAGAAACGTTTTCATCAGCTATTTAACCTTAAGAGATATTCTGCTTAATACTGAAATAGGTTTCGTTATTATCAAAACTTTCGCAACACCCTCCTTAATGAAAACTTTTTACATGTATTTAAACAGTTGCAGTACTTTTATGCTTTGGTGCTTTCCGATAAAATATCGAGAACTTTCGGTAGATTATCACTTGTTATTTAATGCTTTCCGATGGGTTATCGAGATTTTCTTCTCTGTAGCCTTATCTATTGGTAATTTCATCACAGAACAAGTGAAATTGTGACCCGCCAGGCGAAGTGGGAACAATATACATTTGCATAATGACCTTAAAGTAGATGGTAATATTGGTTAAGTTCATTAGGGATCCACTTTTAGGGAGGGAATATTTATAAGGATGAATACAAGACACAAATAAATAAATTTTCCCATACAACAGACCGACAGTGATCATGTGCGAATGCGTCTGCGCTCACATAATGCAAGCCAAAATGATATAGGTTTACAGTTTAAAAAGCAAGAAAGCCTTATTAGTAACTGAAGAATTTAATTGGTTATAACAACACAGGCGCAAATGTTGGAACTTTAAAGGTTAATGTTTGTAAACAAGTGATAATTTATGTCCAGTAAAATATACAATCAATATACTGTTAAGGAAATCTTTTATTATTTGAATCCTAATTGAAATAAATGATTATATGCTGCAAGAAATTAATTATAAGTTATAAATACTTCCCTTTTAAAGAGTCTTCAAGAAATTAAAAGTGTCCTGTGACTAGGGTCGACACTTTCGCACTTCCAAAACTAACCTTTGGCACATCATGTATCGAATTACCGGTAAACTAAACAGGTAGAGACAGCAAGATGTGCTTGTGAAACACCATGCACACCAGTTTTTGGAAATGAGACCTAAATAAGTTACCTTTACATGTACATTGGTATGTCACATAACTTCGATCTTTTATCTGCAGATTCGTATCGATGAGATCTTTCATCATGCAAAATATGAACATTGAATTTTGAATAAGCTTGTAGAAATTGTAAATATTAAGTTAAGGTATTTGCAGAAGTTGGACCTTGGCAAATGACCTTGACCTAGTTGCATGACCTCAACCTTGGTATCTGGGAATGCATATCAATTTATTGTATCACAGAGTGTAAAACTAGAAAATATGGCGTAAAATTATTGCAACAAGCACATTAACCAATCACTTCTCAGTCTCTTTCATTCACTCTCTTTGTTTATTTCCTTCCGTATGTTATCGGATTTTTTTTTAAATCGGGCCACCAGGCAAATTGTCCCTATGTACCTCATCTATTTATAACGTCTGGGGAAGGAATTGAACCCCATAAATGATTTTGATAAAAGAGACACACTTTATATGGTCCCGACTAATTAAGTATTGAGCAATATCAGTTTAGTGCATTTTGAACAAATTAAAAGTGATCGATTAATGTAAGAAAATTGTTACCCTTATGCCGATTTAAACCATCTTCCATTCATAACATAAAATTAAAAAATATTCAACACTTGAAAAGTCTATAACAAATCCAGATAACGTCAGGCCGTCATGCATAGCTGGATGACCGCTATCCGCTCCTTTATGAAGAGGTAAATAGATAAAGGTTAGCAATAGATATATTCACTGTCCACTGAAATTTACCCATTCGGTAATCTTATAGGCTTAAAGCGGATTTTTGTGGTTGTATATGCAAGATTCGATGGCATTCCAAGTTATTTTTCGATAAGACGGAATTCCGTTTTCGACATCGCATTACCTCATTTGCAAATGACCCTAAGTCATCGGATGGTATCAATTGACAAGCAAAACATCAAACGTAGGGGTATGATGATTTACTCTCGTCCGTCTGTCCATCCATATTTTACGTCGCTTTTTCTCATCAACAATTCGTAGCTGAAACTTCAAATGTAATGTCGAGCTCCATCCAGTGATCCTTCATGGCGCTCACAGAAATCAGGTCCGCAAATAACAACTTCCTGTCTGACGACTTTTCTTTTCGGAAATTACATTGTAAAATGTTATTTTATTATTTTTCTCAGAAACCATTTCATATCAACGACCTAAAACTTTGTGTGGCGGTTTTTTTGGGTGGTCCGCAAGTTATCTACTCTCTGTTTTTTCGACTTTGTTTATTTTAGATTTTAATTGGTTTAGTTGAGCCCGTCTGTCTTTCACTAATATATTTCGTCTCAGCCACCGTTCATAGCATAATCTAGGGGTCCTACATGGCGGTGACCGAATTTAGGTCCAAATATTTATCTACTTTCTGTTTAACGACTTTGTTCATTTTGGACATTTAATTGTATACTAGTATAATTTAGTCGCGTTTTTCTCAGCAATAACTAATAGCATCAACTTGAAATTTGATACGGAGTTTATCTACGGGTCCTTCATGGTGCTTTCCGAATATAGTTCCACAAGATAACTACTTTCTTTTTTTTCTGATATTGCCTGGTATACTTTGCATTCCCGTTTCAGATTTGCTCTGATCAGGGAAGACTATGATGATAAACTTTTTGAAACTTTATGTAAGGCCTTGCAAATACGCAAAGAGCACACTAATCCGTGTAGACCATCTGCTAGTGTCTAGTAGAGACTTTAAATGGCACGTTAATGGATGTGGTTATGTGCTTTGTAGGAAAAGCATTAGACAAATGGGATTAAACTATCGCAATGGCAATTCGAAGTGAATCGGAGTACTGGCCAGACTCCGAAAATGCTTATCAGAAAAAACCGATCACTGTTGCATTAGATGATGCAATAACTAATAACTACTTGACGAGTCAACACAACTTGTCAAAGGGAATTATTAAATTCCTGAATTTAATTTTGTATCGATCAGGGAAGACAACTTCCGAATTTAAGAAGTTGTTTTAATTTTCAGGTTGTTTTCTAAAGTTGTGTCCTTAAGGTAAATCTTCTGTTCACCTGAGAAATATTACACGAGGCATGTAGTGTTCCCTTGTTTTGTAATACAGAGGAAACGTTGTGCGGCGTGTAGCTGTAAAGATTTTATCTACAGTTTCCTCGAGGTCTAAATGTATGAGCTGATATGTCTATTGAGCATTTGATTGAACGCTTCGAAATGTCAATTCTAAAGGGACATTTTTGTGTGTTAATTGTCTAGTGAAAATGAATCTCCGAGGAATTCTATGATACAAATATTTAAAAAGAAAAACAAGACGTGTTTGTGAAACATAATGCCCCCGAAACAGGAATTCTTTAGAAACGGGTGATTTTTTTTGTTGTTGTTGTTGTTTTAGGGAAAAGGGTTAAATTTTGACCTTGACGAAATGACCTTCCCCAGTTGCGCCTTGTTGAGACCTATCTACATATCAAATAAAAGCATTGTAACTTAATTAGGGATGAAGTTATAGGAAAATGTTTAGTTGGCAGGTAAAGTTTTTGAGTAACAATTTAGGAAAAAGGGTTAAAAATTTTGACCTAGACCTTGATGAAAAGACTTTTCCCAGTTGCACCTTGTTGAGACCTATCTACATACCAAATAGTAGCATTGTAACTTCATTAGGGATGAAGTTATAGGAAAATGTTTAGTTGGCAGATTAAGTTTTTGAGTAATGTTTTAGGGAAAAGGGTTTAAATTTTGACCTTGACCTTGAGTAAATGGCCTTCCCCAGTTGCGCCTTGTTGAGGCCTATCTACATACCAAATATTAGCACTGTAACTTAATCAGGGTTGAAGTTATAGGAAAATTGGCATGTTAACTTTTGCAGACAGACAGACGGACACCGGTAAAATATGCCCCCGATCTATTGATGCGGGGGCATAAAAAAAAACGTTCAGACAAAGAAAAAAACAACAGATAATGGGAAACCGAAGGCAGTGACCAATCGCAGGCTAAATCAAGGTATATATCGACCAATTAAATTATTCATTCAGCCCAGGATTGAGAATTTAACTCCAACACTCCGTCAACTCTTCTTTTTATTACATGCCACAGGCAATAGATTATGCAAAATAACGACATTTATAATTGAAAAGGAACTTCTTGTCGGAGTCGATGGGTTGGCAAAAGTAAGTGCGCAGGGGCCAGCGATTGTTCAGTTGTAAATGAGCTACTCATTTTTTTCTCCTTTTTAGCCTGAGATTACGCAATCTCAGGCTAAAGTTACAATGCTAAAAATTCAAACCCATGCAGAGTTTAATGTGAAAACATAATGTAAAAACATCTACCGCAATCAATGTGATCTTCTGTCGCTTGAAAAGTATATCGGATCTTAACATAAATTAATACGACCGATTGAGGCAGAAGGACGAAGGCGAGATATGACTCAATGAAAGCTGTCGGCTCGATGTACAGTGCTTTCGTGTGAGTGTTCTGAATTTGGAAAAATTATCAAAACTTGACGATTGAATGGAAAGAAAGAAATATATAAATATATAATATATTGGAAATTATTAAACATATATAATCATATCATATTGTTGAGAAAAAAATAAGGTGTTTGTTTCATACCAAAATAATATTACTTATTCTAGAGTAACAATGTTAAAACGGTCCAGTTAGACGAAGTTGCTGTATAAAGCTAATAAGCGAAGCTGTCGGTTTTACGCACGATTGGAATGTTTTGTTTAACAAATTAATTGGTCATTCATAGTATCATATTCGCACTGTCTGAAAGCAGTTTAGTTCTGCTCGGACATTGTGTCTATATATTTTTACCTCTGAATTCTACCCAAAGGATGCAACGTCTAAATACCGCTCTTGAGAGATGTACATAATCATGTTAACCTTGTAAACGACCGCCTGCCCTCTCTCGCCCTCTTTATCTGGAGATTATAAAGCGCATATTTTTACATAACGAAATAGGTCTGTGTTGTAGAATACTTACATCGCACGCAAGAGCCTCCTAGCTCGAACCTGGCTACCTATCTCTCTCATTCTCTAGCTCTCTCTCGCTAGCTCCACTGGCTGAAAGCCAACGAGCTTTTGTCATGACGTGGTGTCCGGCCGGTCGTCGACTTTTACTTTAAAAATCTTCTTCTCAGAAAGTACTGAACATAATTCAACCAAACTCAACCAAAGTTCACAGGAAGGATCCTTGGGTGGCCTTCATCAGATCCCTTCAAAGCTTTTTGATCGGGTGAAAAATATGTAATGATATATACATGTAAATATATCGTTACAAAATCTCAACGGGATGAAAATTATTGAGGGCAGGTCGTGTCCCCTAGCGCACAAATTGGCAGATCTGCGCATGATCGACAGTAGATTTCGGTAGAAAGTGGCACCTCCGATATTCCGACCATCAAAATTTTCTGCCCAGATTATATATCGCCTGTATACATATCTCAGACTTTCAGCGCTTTCAGTGCTTTGATTTGAACTTGCAAGGCAACAATTCGGAGTGTGATACATTGAATTTCTGAGAATTTGGATTTGTAGATAAAAGTGAAGATTATCGGATCTGGTAAAGACTCTATTTACAGGTTTTAATGTATTAATTTGTCGTTCAGTCCAACATCAATCGAAGGCTTTTCAGCTTACCTGAGCACAACGTGCTCAAGGTGAGCTTATGGTATCACCTTTTGTCCGTCGTGCGTAGGAAGGCGTCAACAATTCTTTCAACATCTTCTCCTCAGTAACCACTGGGCGGATTTTAACCAAACTTGGTAGAAATGATCCTTAGGTGACCCTTCTCAAAAGTTTTTTTGCGGAATTTTTATTTATGCCGAAAAAATGGCGTAGCAGGGTTTAGGCAGTTTTTGACTTTGAAATCTTTAAACATCTTCTCCTCAGTAACCATTGGGCGGATTTCAACAAAACTTGGTATGAATAGTCCTTGGGTGACCCTTTTTTAATTATTGTTCGCGGAATTTTGAATTATGCCCAAAAAAGGGCGTGGCAGGGTTGGGGCAGTTTTTGACTTAGAAATCTTTAAACATCTTCTTCTCAGTAACCATTGGGCGGATTTCAACCAAACTTGGCATGAATGTTCCTTGGGTGACCCATTTTAATTGTTATTCGCGGAATTTTGATATATGCCCAAATATGGGCGAGGCAGGGTGGTGCAGTTTTTGACTTTGAAATCTTTAAAAATCTTCTTCTCAGTAACCATTGGGCGGATTTCAACCAAACTTGGCATGAATGTTCCTTGGGTGACCCTTTTTAATTGTTGTTCGCGGAATTTTGATATATGCCCAAATATGGGCGAGGCAGGGTGGTGCAGTTTTTGACTTTGAAATCTTCAAACATCTCTTTCTTAGTAACCATTAGGCCAATTTCAACTAAACCTGGCATGAATTTATGCCTAAAAATGGCGTGGAAGGGTGGGGTAGTTTTTGAGTTTGAAATCTTTAAACATCTTCTTCTCAGTAACCATTGGGCGGATTTCAACCAAACTTGGCATGAATGTTCCTTGGGTGACCCTTTTTAAAAGTTGTTGGCGGAATTTAGATTTATGCCCAAATATGGGCGTGGCAGGGTTGGGCAGTTTTTGACTAAGAAATCTTTAAACATCTTCTCCTCAGTAACCATTGAGCCAATTTCAACCAAACTGAAAATGAATATTTCTTAGGTGACCCTTTTCAAAAGATGTTTGCAAAATTTTGGATGACATTCAAAAATGGGCGTGGCAGGGTGGGGTAGTTTTTTACTTAGAAATATTGAAACATCTTCTTCTCAGTAACGATCGCGCCAATTTGAACTTGACTTGGCATGAATGTTCCTTGGGTGACCCTTTTCAATTTTAGTTTGTTAAATTTTGAATGAAGCCAAAATATGAGCGTGGCTGTTTTTGACTTTAAAATCTTCTCCTCCTAACCGTTTGACCAATTTCAATCAAACTGGGCATGAATCTCCCTGACAATGGCCAATGGGGCTATTACCATGCTGTTATTTCTGTGAGTGCTTTAGGGCGGCCACCATAGCCAGTTAGAAACGCGTCAGACACCCAATCTATAATCGTGGTGTGTCCAGGGTTCCAAGGCTACCGGTAAAATGGGAAAAAGTCTTGGTTTTGTGATATCTTTAAAAAAAAGAAAAAAAGGAAAAAACTGGGAAAAAGACAAATCAATTTGATGACAGATGCAAAACCCAATTAAAGTACATGTTCCAAACAGTTGACAAGTATCACCCTCGCCAGTAGGTTTTATCACAGTGTAAATTACATGGGTATGCATTATCAAGTCACAGTGTCTGCGGAGAAAGAGAAATTTGTATTTGTTTCACAAAAAAATACAAGCATGGTACTTAGTTTTCTGCTAGGAATGAAGGTAGGTGTCCAATTTTACTAAATATATATGATTAGAGTACATAAAGCAAATATTTAGGGAGAAAATCCAAAGCAACATCTTAAGTGTACCAGTAGACGGACATGAATTGAATTTCGATACGAAAGCAATAAATGGCCTCCAATTCAATTCAATGAAAAAGAGAACTCTGGGTAAAGAGACCTTGAAATTAATTATCATTATCATGATATTGACAATCTACACGTCTAGAAGCATTTAAATTAGTCAGGTGAGCGATTTTAGGGCCATTTTGGCCCTCTTGTTTATTAGGATGCTTGCTAAGACTTTTGGTGCTCACTAAGAGGGAACAAAAGGAATTTATTTAATGAAATTTCCTTGGTACAGTTATTTTATTTATCATCTATTATGTAGCTTGTCATTACAAATACAAAGTCTCCCCCTCTCTTTTTCTCTCTCCCTCTTATTCTTTCTTACACACTCGCATATTCTTGCCCCTGTCTCTATTGCCATATTTTTCTTTATCCGTCTGTGTTTCCGTGTCTGTTTCTCTGGGGTTTTATCCCCGTCCGTCTGTTTCTGTCTTCCTTTCAACATATTTGAAGCAAGTGCAATTTTGCCCATTCGGAAGACTGTTATCCAAAAGACATACATTAGGTAAAGAAACCATTATGGCACGCCCGGTAAATCTCGGGCTCCATCTCTTTTTGGAGAACAGTGCAAAAAGGAGACAATGATACTTCCGATATGGAGCCAAGGGGAAAAAAAGGTAAATAAACAAGTGCACCTCGCGTACAATTTGATCTCCTATTAACCTATTATATATTTTTCCAAAACGTCCAGAGTTTCATACCACATAGAAATGATTATAGGCAGATATATGTCAGATAGGCATGACAAAGGAAAGGCTAAAGCAATGTATGACAATTGTAAAAGAACGAAAAGCCTAAATACAGTTATCTGAAATATGACCAGGGTTGGGTTTGAAAGCCATATATTCCCCTAAAACACGCAACAAAATTAATAAGAAAAGCATAACGTTTGTTAGTCAATCAAACAACTTGCTCGGTCAGGGGGGATTAACGGAATCGTGCGTAAAGTTTAGTTATCAGCAGCTGCGTCAATGCCGAAGATTTCTATTGATTGACAGTTGTCAAAGAACGAAAAGCCTAAATACAGTTATCTGAAATATGACCAGGGTTGGTTAACATTTAAAGCCATATGATCCCCTAAATCGCAAAAAAATAAATAAGAAAAGCATAACGTTTGCTAGTCAATCAAATAACTTGCTCGGTCACAGGGATTAACAGAATCGTCCGTAAAGTTTAGTTATCAGCACCAGTGCATATAAGAGTCAATACCGAAGATTTGCGAGATTTCTGGTGATGAATCGGATTCATTCGATTCGATGTTAACGCGGTAACAAACGCGAGTAGAAATTAATTAAAAAAAAACTTTCCAGAGAACTTTTTCCATACCCTCCTTTCTGAATATTGATATTAAAAAGGCTCTTGTTTGCTACAGTGACCTAATGAACTATTTATATTTCCTCGGAAGGAAGAAATGGTTGTAAAGGGGTAATGGGATATTTGATGTATTTTTCTCTATATCCAATTAATATTATTTTCTCTCCGAGACAATTAAATGACAAATGTCAATGGAAGTATTCGAAGGTACTAGATGTAAAGATTCCACTTTACAGATTTTTTTAAGGCGAATATCCATCGACAAGGCTTTGGCTTATTCGTATTATAAATTGCGGGAGTACTGCTTTGACAGGTGTTTGCTTTTCATTATATAGTTAGGGCGTGACTACATTATTTGAATAGGCAAGATCGCAATGTTATTATTGATTTCGCACCCTTTAGGCTATTGTCATTTCCTCCTCTATCAAGCCTGCCCTGTGTTTTGCGTTTCAAATTACCGATTTCGTGGAATAAAATCTCGTAACTACATGTCAAACACTGTCGATTTTCGTCCACTGACTATTTCGCTTAAATAGTTTTCATTTCGCTTTGAACAATAATTTTGAGCTTTATCGAGTCAACGTTAATATGTGCCTCGTGAGTTTAAACTGTACTGTACCCTCGTTTCCTATCAGACCTCCTTATTTTGAATCAGATATTTATCTTCTACTCTGATATGCTAAATGACTTTTGCCTGGTTATATAGGAATGGTTCGACGGAATTCCAAGTTATTGTCAAATATCATGGATTCGGTTATCGATACCGCATAATGACCAAAGTCAAGGAAAGGTAACAAACTAACGACCAAAAGAAAAACGTCCTAAATTATGCAAAACTATGGTAAGTGTCTATAAGCGTATTGACGCTTACTGCAGTTTTTGACTAGTTTTTATAGAATTGAAGACCGGTAAACTCAATGTGGGTACGAAGCGCGTGAATTACCTTATAATATTCTTTGCAACTGATTAGGTATTTTCTAAAAATAGATTAATAGCATACGTAGGCTATTTGGGAAATACCCTGGTTTATTCTGATAAACGACATCTGATTTTCAGAATATTGTTTTAAAATAGTTTACGAAAAGAAATCAGAATCATCAAAATCCGTGACATGAAAAAACATCGATACCTTCCTATAAAAGAAAATGTCGCCCAACTACTAAGAGTCTCTGGACTAACAAGAGCAACACTTAGATGTTAAAGGAAGCGTCCATATTTTTTTTCATGTCATTATTCTCATTCCCTCTCATTTACTATTTTAATAAGGGTATTTCCTTAATAGGCTGCGTAGGCTGTTGATCTATTTTTAGCTCCACTGACTTAAAGCTAGCCAGCTATTGTCATGGCGCTGTGTCCGCCGTGCGTCTGTCCGTGCGAGCGTCCGTCCGTAAACTTTTTCTTTCAAAATCTTCTACACGGAAAGTACTGAACAGGATTCAACCAATTTTCATAGGAATGATCATTGAGAAACCCTTTATCAGATTCCTTCAAAGAATATTGATCAGATGAGAAACATGGCTTTAACGGACAGGGCTAATTTCCATATATGGTGAAACTTTTAAAAATCTTTTTCTCCAAAATCGATGGATGTATTTCAACCATATTTTACTGGAATGATCATTTGGTGACCCTTTATCAGATTCCTTCAAAGAATTTTGATCGGATGAAAAATATGGCTTCAATGGGCGGGGCTAATTTCCAAAAATGGTGAAATATTTAAAAATCTTCTCAGGAACCAGATGATGGATTTCAACCAAATTTTACAGGAATGATAAATGGGTGACCCTTTATCAGATTCCTTCAAAGAATTTTGCTTGGATGAAAAACATGGCTTTAATGGACGGGATTCATTCCATATATAGTGAAACATTAAATCTTCTTCCCAGAAACAAGTGGATTGATTGATTTCAACTTAATTTTCAGGAATGATTGTCTGGTGACTATTTTTCAGATTTCACCAATTTCAATTTTGACACATTGAAAATATGGCATTTATTGTTGTGGCTTATGTCCATATATGGTATCCAGAGAATTTCTAAGTTGCAATTTTGAGTGGCAGATTTTTACAAACTGTCTTAGTTGGGTGAACTGTTAAAGGGTTAAAAGTTTACCGTGAGTTTCTGGGACTTTTAGGTTTCTGTGTATGTATGCATGAATGGACTGATTAGCACCCAATTTTCATGTAGACTGTGGTAACTCAAATTACACCAGTTAGTTATTTACACTTAACTGGATTGCACGCACACATGAAATTGTATGCCTCTGCATTTCTAAAAATAGATCAAGGAGGTGCGAGGATGTTAGAAAGTGGTAGAAAGTAGGGTTCTGTCTTATTAGTAATTGCTCTTGGAAATAGAAGATAAAAGCTTATAGTTATCAAGGGAAATGTGGATTTTAACCCATTACCAGAAAACACAGATTGAAAGAAATTGCAGGTAACAATCTCAAATTGTTTGATTGAAGAATATATATTTGACTGTAAGAATAAAAAATCGCTCGTAACAAGTTGAAATTGACCCTTTAACCCATTACATCACATGGACTGATTCAAATTTGCTGGAATTCAGAAAATTTTGACCTTGTCGGGTAGAAAACATAAACGACATTGAAGAAATTGCTTGTTACAAGAAATTTCTTTATTGTCCACAATGTTTTCCAAAGCTTTTTTCTTGAGATGCTTTAAAAGCGGGATTGAGTGGGAATGCAAATGCAGATACTTGTACTTAATTTGACATGTTTACTTTCATGTTCCTTAACCTTTCAATCAAACCTGACATTGTAACAAATGTGGATTTTAAGCTTATAACTTATCCCATTTCCACACAGTGGCACTTTTTTACAGTTCAAAAAACTAAATTATCACTCAACATTAACATTAAACCAATTCCCACACAATTAAAATTTAGACCAGTGAATATAAATTGGTTTATATTGCATTCCAAAACTCATCATTTAACTAACCAGCACAATCGGCCCTGTGGAGCGATACAGGCGCTCAAGCGCCTCTAGTTAGATAAAGCAGAGACACTTGTGAATAATATTGGGTCTTTCAAACAGTACGTATAACCGTTATAATCCCGTATTCAGTTTGAATCTGCTCAATCAAACGTCACCAATATGTCATCAGGAGATATGTTCGCTAGCCGGTCATCAATTCTGTAAAGTCAGTCCAAAACTAGAGCTGTCGCCCTCAAGGGCTGACGAGAATACCCCACACCGCTAAAAAGGCTTTTCTATAAAGGAGTGGAATTTGAAGCTGTTTAATCACATGCATGTCATGGTGGATGAACATTGCCAACCCTCCACCTCTTTCTGATTTTGTGTTTGTTGCTAGAGTTGACTGATTAGGAAAGGTTGGTCAATATGAGCCTATGTTAAAGAAAACTGTGTGAGGAGATGATGACACAAAATTATATCCACGAAAAGTCAATATGAGCCTATGTTAAATTTTTGACCCCCGGGGGGCGGGGTCAAATTTGACCTCAGGAAATAAACCGTTCGATATTTTGTAAAGGTCAACAAGATGATGTTACTTACCAAATTTGGTAACTCCCCTTACGGTTACTGAGTTTTGCAATTTTAAATTTTGACTACTCCCCCTCCCCTTAAAAAGTTCAAAATGGCATAACTCTGAAACTAACGACTGGATCAAGATGAAAATTGCAGGTGCACAACTTCATATGATAGGAAACAACCTGATAAAATTTCAGCAAAATTGGTCAAAAAATGTGGGAGGAGAAGAGGACACAAAATTATGTCCACGGACGGACGGACGGACAGACGGACGGACGGACAGACGGACGGACGGACAACCTGATTCCAGTATATCCCCCATAACTTCGTTGTGGGGGGTATAACTACCATAAGCGTTAATACGAATATAGACACAGTAGTCTTTCGCTAACCCTTTCATGTGACATGATTTAGGACATTGATTATTTCGCTTGTCAATTTGTTGACTTTAGGTCACATGTAAATGAAGTCATGCGGTGTCGACAGCCGAATTCCGTGATATCTAAAAATAACCAGGAATTCCGCTGAACTTTTTCTATATAACCCAAAAAAGACACTTTAGGTCTATTGGATTACCACAAACACAATATCAGACTCAAATCTAAATATAAGCGTCCATTTTAGCGTATTTTTAGGCATTTTGCAATGTTTTCTTATCTAGGTTTCAGAAACATCGATACCTCCCTTAAAAGTAATTGGCAGTCGGTAAAATTTGAAAGGGACATAATTCGTTCAAAATGCATTTAGAGTTGTTGTCCACCTACAAAATAATGTGAGATTTGATTGTTGATTTTCGATCTCTTTCCAATTCTTACGCCGTCCGCTCGAAAGCCCGTTCATGATCATAGCTTTTATTCAGCACCGCTATTGCTGTTTGAAATTGAAATCACAGCAAACACCTATTTGATAAGCTTTAACGATCAGAGGGTAGGATTAATTTGTATTTCGCTGGAGAAATGTGTATTTCTTTTATTCATTAGATCGGATTAATCGCTGATGACAAACGGCACGTGTTAAGATAATGCTCACCTTAGCCAAGAGCTTCCATTTTCGTTTTGTTTTGTTTCTTTTCAACCAAAAAGTTCATGCAAAAGTACTCTTTCAAAATTCCAAATTAAACAAAACGGAAAAGGGATCATTCAATAAGTATGAACAACGTGGACGCAGATGCAATATATGTAAGACTGCGCGAGGTAATCATATTGCAATTGTAGACAAGTCGTCAAGGAATAGAAAGAATATTTCTTACAAAATAATAAAAAACATGGCTCTGCCTTTGAACAAATATCCGCTTTGAGACCTGTCTAAGTAACTGTTATCCTGCATTAGGAAATGAAACATCCGGGCAGTACACACTGTACGGTGACAACCGTGTCGGATAATTAAAAACGTCGTTTTCACCCGAGTACGCTGTTAAACGTTATATACCATGAGGAAACAAATGTGCTACATATTAAATTCATGACGACTCATTGCTTCATTTTCAAAACTTTGAATGCTTGCTGCACTAATGTTTAAGCCTAACTTTTCATAAAATTTCCGATTTTTAAGTCATATTTTTTCTTTTTGAATAGTACATACAATTCAAATCTTATTTGGACTTAATCTTTGAATTTATGTGCGTTTCTTGCAAAAAAAGCGTCGAAAAATCACGACAGTGTCGCTGTTTATTTCTTTTAGATTTGCTTGTTTAAATGGGTCAAACCCCACTTCAAACAATATTTATATCCTAGTGCTGCGCCTGGAACCCCTTAGTATGGATTCCTGTTATTTTTCGTACACCAGTACTACTACTGTATACTTTACAAGCCTCCAGTTGCTCATTCAACTTAGGTTTACGTCTATTTATCAATTGTTGGGAGACAAATATGGGAAACGCTATTAGCCGCGACCGAGAATAGCTGACTTTAAGTTTACGTAAAATGTTTTTATACAAAATTGAAATCGTCGTTACATTCTGTCAAGCCTCGATTATTTAAACAAATACAATGTGTCCATTCAATTTTTGATACACAACAATTTAACAAAATATTCCTACAATTTTAAACCTTGGGAATTATAGGATTAAATTGGTTTCTAACGTTCTTTAAATTCATGGCTGAATAACGCACTAACCTCACAATATGGCCAGCCTGGTGGTTTTCTGTTAGAATGACAAAAACGGCTGTTTTACTTACTTTCCGGAAATATAATGTTTGTGTTTCGGCAAAGAGACAAGTACACAGTCTAGTCAGTCTATCACCCATTTGCTTGTACTTACTTGAACCTGTAGGATATTCCATCCCACCCTAATTTTCAGAAAGAAAATTCTAGACTCTAGGCAGCTTGTGACTTTGGTAAATAGAAGGTTTTACTGTAGATTTTAGACTACTTCTTTTCGCTTAACAGGCATGTTAAATGTTCGATTTGCTCCTTTTTAATTAATTGTCATTTGCTTGAAGGGTACGTTATTTGTAGATAGGTTTATTGATTATCCTAGATGTTCATGTTTAAGGACAGCTTGAGTATTATACCAGCGTTGGTATTCTGTTTCAAGTTTACCTCTAATAAAGGACAGATACTGAGTGTCTGGACGTCAACACGCACTGACCATCCAAAACATTTTGAGTCAATACCATTCTCTTTATTTCTGTGCTTAATTTGGCTGGTCTTGGTCTGTGCTATGCACGCAATGGAAATGACGGTAATTTCATAAGCGAACTCATACTCATGTTCATGGGATTATGTTAAAAACCGACGATTTACATTTATTAGGTCACCTGTCCGAATGGTCATGGTGACCTATTGCAATCATCGTTTGTCCGTCGTCGTGCGTCGTCCGTCGTCCGTCGTGCGTCGTCCGTTAACTTTTAAACATTTTCATCTTCTTCTCAAGAACTACTGGGCGGATTTCAACCAAACTTGGTAGAAAGCATCATTGGGGGATGCCAATTCAAGTTTGTGAAAATAGGGGTTCTGGGGGTCATAGGGGCCCAAATAGGTGCCAAAAAGGGGTAATTTTTGGTACTTCTTTAAAAATCTTCTTCTAATAAACCGTTAATGCCAGAGCTTAAATATTTTGTGTGCATGACAACTAGGACAGGTATATTATAAATTGTGAAATTCATGCCCCTGGGGTCATGTATAGTGCCACACACAGAGGTCAAAGTTCATCATGTTAAAAAATTCACATTTTCATCTTCTTCTGATGAAGTACACAGCCAATTTCAAACAAACTTTGTGAAAAGCATCATTTGGTAATGGTTATTCAGATTTGTGAAAATACAAAGGCTGTGGGGTCAGGGGGCCCTAAAATGGGAACCAAAAAGGGGTAATTTTTGGTAACTTTTAATTATTTCATCTTCTTCTCAAGAACTACTGGGCGGATTTCAACCAAACTTGGTAGAAAGCATCATTGGGGGATGCCAATTCAAGTTTGTGAAAATAGGGGTTCTGGGGGTCATAGGGGCCCAAATAGGGGCCAAAAAGGGGTAATTTTTGGTACTTCTTTAAAAATCTTCTTCTAATAAACCGTTAATGCCAGAGCTTAAATATTTTGTGTGCATGACAACTAGGACAGGTATGTTATAAATTGTGAAATTCATGCCCCTGGGCTCATGTATAGGGCCACACCCAGAGGTCAAAGTTCACCATGTTAAAAAATTCACATTTTCATCTTCTTCTGATGAAGTACACAGCCAATTTCAAACAAACTTTGTGAAAAGCATCATTTGGTAATGGTTATTCGGATTTGTGAAAATAAAAAGGCTGGGGGGTCAGGGGGCCCTAAAATGGGGACCAAAAGGGGGTAGTTTTTGGTAACTTTTAAATATTTCATCTTCTTCTCAAGAACTACTGGGCGGATTTCAACCAAACTTGGTAGAAAGCATCATTGGGGAATGCCAATTCAAGTTTGTGAAAATAGGGGTTCTTGGGGTCAAAGGGGCCCAAATAGGTGCCAAAAAGGGGTAATTTAATGGTACTTCTTTAAAAATCTTCTTCTAATAAACCGTTAATGCCAGAGCTTAAATATTCTGTGTGCATGACAACTAGGACAGGTATGTTATAAATTGTGAAATTCATGCCCCTGGGGTCATGTATGGGGCCACACCCAGAGGTCAAAGTTCATCATGTTAAAAAATTCACATTTTCATCTTCTTCTGATGAAGTACAAAGCCAATTTCAATCAAACTTACTTGGTGAAAAGCATCATTTGGTACTGATTATACAGATTTGTGAAAATTAAAAGGCTGGAGGTCAGGTTGCCTAAAATGGGGACCAAAGGGGGGTCATTTTTGGTAACTTTTAAACATTTTCATCTTCTTCTCAAGAACTACTGAGGGGATTTCAACCAAACCTTTCACTAATTCTTTCAAACAAAATCACTTGTCTTGGTGCTCTTTTACTCAGGTGACCGTTAAGGCCCACTGGGCCTCTTGTACTAACCATGATCGATTCAGTATAGGATGGCCCAACATCAAAGTCGTAATATTAATAGCGATTGGAATTGTTATGATAAACACACCCTTTATTTCGATGCATAAGAGCTAGCGAAGTACTAATTGATTTATTTGTTTGATTTTAAGTTCGACATTATAGTCAATTGATAAAAAGAAAAACAGTGAAGAACGCCGTTTTATCCTGAACCCTACAAATCCTTATAGGCAGAAAATAAAACACAACCATATCGATGTAAATTTGTTAGGTTGAATGGTCTTTAACGCCGTTTTTAATATTTTTCCAGTCATATCGCGGTGGCTGGGCGCCTAACAATGAATTCCTTGTATATCTCGCACTGGTATTACACCCTTTCCTAGCCTCAAGCTGCCATCCCCCTTAGGTTAACGATTATTCACCCATTTGGGAGAGAACGTTTTTTTATTTTTTGTCAAGCTTATTAGAGTTGTCAATACGACAAAGCGAAATGTCGTAAGCCACAGCTAAGGTCTAATTCGAATAAAAAACAAGGAAAAGGTCCTGGTTCGAGACAAACCGCCTTTGTCAATCGAAATATCCGATTGACCAATCAATTAATTTATATTAAAGACGAAATGTTTTTTCTGAAATATTTATAAAACGTTTTCGTTGGCGGAGAATCAAATTAGGATTTGACTTTTGCCGTTACGGACTGTCACTCATTCCGCCATAGCGCAGTGGTAGCACGTCGGACTCTAAGTTTTTAGGTCCAGGATTCGATCCCCGGTCGTGGTAAATATCCTTTCTGACATTTGTCTTCCCAACAATGGGTAAATCTACATCAAATGATCAGCTGAACTGGTGTGTAAAATACCAGAAATCCAAGGTTAGGTGCTCCTGGAGCCGGGATATGACTGGAATAATGTTGAAAGTGGCGTTAAACCCATTTAAATTGGGAAGAAAACGTCACTTATATCTGGAAACTGCTTGTAAATGTTTGTACCTACGACCTGTAATACTTGGTCGTCGTTTTTATTCGCCTCCGGAGGCGTATATTGGCGTCATCTTCTCCGTCTGTCCGTCCATCCGTACGTCTACTTTTCTCGTGAGCGCAACTCCTCCTAAGTTTCTAGATAAATCATTTTGATACTTGGTCAATGTTATCACCTTAATTAGTAGAAGTGCATGAAGTAAGGATTTTATGGTTCATTGATCTTTGCCTCAGTTATGCCCCCTTAAAACTTAGTATCGGTGGCTTATTGAAATTGGAGCCTTATGAATGCAACTCCTCCTAAGTTTCTGGCTGGATCTAAATGAAACTTGGTGGATGTTCTAACCTAAATTGGTAGATGTACATGGATCAAGGATTTTTTGGTTCATTAATTTATCCCCGAATTATGCCCTCTTAAAACTAAGTTTCTGGGGCTTATTGAAATTGCAGCCTTGTGAATGCAACTCCTCCTAACTTTTTGTCTTAATTTAAATGAATCTTGGTCAATGTCATCACCATAATTTGTAGATGTACACGGATCAAGGATTTTATGGTTCATTATTCCCCTGAATTATGCTCCCTTAAAACTTAGTATCTTGGGCTTATTGAAATTGCAGCCTTGTAAACGCAACTCCTCCCAACTTTTTGTCTTGAATTAAATGAAACTTTGTCAATGTCATCACCATAATTTGTAGGTGTTCATTGATCAAGGATTTTATTGTTCATTGATTTTTGCAAGAGTTATGCCCCTTGACACTTTGTCTCTGGGTTTTTATTGTAATTAATACTTTAAGTGTCAGTTTAAAGAGGCGTTAAACCCCATTCAATCAATCAATCATAACGAACAGCTTGAACTTGACAATTTAAAAAGGTGTTTACAATTTTTTTCGTGAAACATTAGCAAAGTGGCGGCGTATATTGTGACTATGGCACTTTTGTTAAAAATGTACAAGCTGCAAGAAACAAGCAAACTCTGGTATTTTAGGCAAACTGACCCGCCTCAGTGATTTGTAGTGGTCCCCGAAAAAAGGCGTAAAAGATCAGTCATTTGGCAAAAAATATTTTATGTTTGTTGTGAACATTGACGTATAGATCAATTCATCACTGGTTATTTAGAGATAGCTTAAGGTTAAGTTTGTCTACATGTTATAAAGCATATCTCAAAATGGAAACAGTCCTCCAATTTTGTTATATTGCCTGCAGTTTATTCTCCTCTTAGGTATTCGCAAATGAATCATCCAGATTTATCAAATGTATCCGCTCATGCAGAAAGATACCATGCGTGTGCCTCGAAGACCATTCACCATTTGCCTGTTTACTTTTATGATTAATGATTTATGGCTGAAAATGTTCAGGAAGACGTGACCGTTTAACTCAGTCGGTGACGCGTTTGGCACTCAATCCTTGGGTCGCAAGGATAATCCCCGGCTCGGCTAACTTCTATTTGTTCTACGACAAAATTCATTGTTACACGCGTTTATCTGCCAGAAATGAGCAAAAGAAAACGCCAAAAGTGTGATAAGAAGTGAGTAATTCTTGTGAAATGTGGTGGGCGTATCGGCGTGATTAACGATAGGAAATCACTGGAAAGCGCCATTAAACCCAACACAAACTTATTCAATCCTCAAGAAGGACTTGCAAACAGCAAAAATAATGATACTTATACCCTTTTTTTAAATACAGTGCGAAATATTATGCTGTAGTATATGACCAGAAGCGAAGACAAGATTTTACCAGCCCAGTCGACATCTCGCTATTTGTGAGAGGGATACCTGAGCTACATTTAACCCTTGTCAAGCTCTCTAAAATCCCTTACTCATTTGCTTTTAAATAAATCAAAGTACTGAAAAGTACTGCAAGCTAGCAAAGCATTGTGCAGTAATCTTCTTTGTCAAACATAATCATGATAACGAAACGAAGTTAAATTAACGAAGTAGTTAACCCATTCTCACACAATCCCTTCATTTTACGCCTCAAAGAAAAGAGTTGTGAAAAACAATGTGGAAAATGAAGAAATGGCTTGTGACAAGCCATTTCTTCATTTTCCACATTGTTTTCTACCTAAAGAGATATCTTAGAATTTTCAACAATTTGAAATTGTCGTCTGCAATTTCTTTGAAAACTCTGATCAGAGTATTTTGAACACGATATGCTGAAGTGAGCTAAAACATCCAAGAACTACTTTTTATGGCGTAGGTATTTAACGAATTTAGTGGTTAAGCCTCCAGTGGCAGTTTGCACTCGTTGAACTTTGAGACGACCTCAACATTTTGTCTGTTAACTTAAGCTATCAAAGCTGACGCTTTGCTAGCTAAAAAGCTTAGGGCATTGATAAATAAATTTTATAAACTAATCTCACAGGAAAATTATAAGCAGGAGGTGTAGATCAAGATCAGGCTACATATATGTGCATGCTCATCTTGGTCTACACCTCATGTAAAAGCCGAAATATTCCAGGTTCAGCATGTCAAGGGTTATGTTATATAAGGTCTCTAGATTGCTTTCTTCGTACTACTAAAGAGAATTAGTTTTCATATCGAGTTGGAGATTCAAACATAGTATTTCGTATAATTTTTTATATAAATGTAAAAAATAGATCTATATTTTACAAGTTAATCTTGAATTTCAAATGGTGCAGGTATTTAAACGAACAAATTTATTTATCATTTTTAAACTAAAAGCAAAATACTGTCCGTCGTCGTTCCCTAACATTTTACAATAATACAAGTCACATGTGTCCAAAGACACATCAATGCACCCTCCCGGTTTTCATACAGCAAATACATTAAAAGATGATCGGACCAGCAAAGATCAATCAAGTAAATATTAAATGAAGCAGATTTCAGATTCAATTGCATCTGGAAAAGAAGCTTATTACTAACTAATACTGATATGGGAACGAACGTATCTAAATAGCAAAAGAAAATAAATCGAATCATACATATCAGTAAAAGGAAAACCTGGTTTATAAAGATGATTTCATATTGCCTTTATTGTATTCTGACACAATTTTGTAGTTAATTCAATCTCTGTGAAACTCGTGCAAGGTCAAAAATATTGATGTGCAAACAGAATTATGCACGATTCAGAGGCACTATAGTTGCAGGCCAATATTTCTTTTAAAAAATTGTATGAACAATTCTAGCTTACACGGGTAAGCAGGTGGTGTAGACTAAGATCAGACTGCACTTATGTGCTGAATGATCTTTGTCTATACCTCATTCCGAGATAGGAATATTCCAGGTTCTGTATGACTGGGGTTAAAAACAGGAGTAAAATTCAGGACAACCACTTTTCCCTTGAAATTTTTAAACAGAGTATAAACAAAATTATTACAGATAATTAACAATACACTTCCTTTAGTTCAAAGAGTTTTGATGTGCCCAGGTTGCTTGAGATAGAAATGGCCGACTGTAATTGTGTAAAGTTGTAGAATTCCCACGGAAGTACTTCCCCTGTGCGTTGGATGATAGAAAAACGCTAGTTGTTGTCCCGCAGAGTTGTAAGACTCACCAAATAGACCGACTGTTAGCCCTGAGCCCAGATACGTTAGTCGGAAAAGAGGGTTCTGGGACTGTATTCACCATTATTTTTATTTTTTTAAATTTTAGAATTGGATCTTGTCTCATTTGTTAGGTTTATACCATTCTGAGAATAGGAAGTACGTATTCACCAATAAAATTTAGAACATTCTTAATTTAGAACGGTTTGTATATTGCCCAAGCTACCGTGCACTACGGCTGGTTTTCCGACTTTAAAAGCACATATTGAAATAGTTACAAGCCTTCAGGCCCTAAACCAAATAATAAAAAAATAATTGCACGATCTTTAGCACGATCGTTTGGGACGATTCTTGATCCTTGATCGGAATCTATATATAATGCTTTGGCGGCGGAGACGAGTTGAATAGACGACATCGAAGGGGT
Source organism: Fragum fragum (assembly GCA_946902895.1). Lineage (NCBI taxonomy): Eukaryota > Metazoa > Mollusca > Bivalvia > Cardiida > Cardiidae > Fragum > Fragum fragum. Next base: position 46,416,843 of record OX336380.1, on the reverse strand, counting down.
TATTCTGATTAAAATTAACAAGAAAAGGTTAAAGAAAATATCTCTGACGGAAACTCTCTTTAATTGCAATTAATAAAAAATTAACCTGCCTGGTTTACCGGCTCTAGTTAAAGACGGGCGACGTAAATATAAAGGGGGCTGTGCTTGTATTTATTCCGATTATACTGTTGTTTATTACATACCTATAAACGATCTGATGCTTTAGTTCGGCAAATTTAAGTATTAAATGTTCGTTGAATCGTATCTTTCGACACTTGGCATTTTTAAGTCAAATCTGAGAATCATTGATACCCCCTTTAAATTATAGTCAGATAGTGTCTTCGTGGTACTTTGATGTGGCTTAATGTATACTACAATGGTAAATGTGAGGGAAAGAGAATAATCAAAACCCGTGGCATGAAAAAAACACCGATAACTACCTTTAAATACATATCATAAAAAAAACAAAACTAAATTAAAAAGAAAACTATAATCGAAACCCTAAAATCACAAATCAATACGACGATTGATACCATGAATTCAAATTCTACGCGGTAAGACTACAATTTGAAAAGAAGTTTTTACCCTTTAAAGGTAGGTATCGATGTTTTTGTCGGGAAAGATTGACTCTTTTGAATGCAAAGTCGTCTCAATCACAATCCTCCCTATTGAGAGTAGAAACGAAATTCAGTACAACACCCGAGATTCAAGCTAACTTAGATATTTCATCTGTAATATCTTCAAATCAAAGATAGAAAGGATGCTGCTTAGTCTACCATAGCAAATGGTACAAATGATAATTCACCAGACTTAAGGAAACATCTAGGAGAACGGCGGCGACCTCGAGTCGACAGCCAAAATATATCTGAGGATCAAATGAAACCGTGAGATGATATTGTCAAAGTCAAGATGACGGATGACCAGATGATGCATTAAACGAGAATAAGCAAGAGACTAAATCATGGATTTTTCACACATAGAATAAATTTGGCCTTTACTTGGTGGTAAATATCTTCTCTTTGTTTGTTTGAGTGGGATTTAAGACCGCTTTTAATAATTTTTCACTCATATGACGGGGGCTGAAGCACCCAACAATGGATTACTTGTATTTTTCGCACCAGTTCTACCATTCAATCCTTTCCTAGCCTCCAGCTGCTATCCCACTTAACTTTACGATATTCCACCCATTGGCGAGAGACAAATGTCGTAAAGGATATGTGCCGGGAAGGAAGCCATGACACCAATTGATTGAAGATTGTGATCCGGATGGGCTACCTTCTGTGCTATAACGACGGCCTTTTATCTTGAGGACGATCGTTACAGTTGAAAATGATGATTTAATTTTCGCCTATCGGAGTTAATGGGCAGGGCCTAGGGTGTCAGCGACTGGTCAATTGTATCTGTCAACCAAAGAAATAATCGACCAATCCAATCATTCATTAAGACCAGGAGTGAATTTTGTTCGCCATTCATGTGAAGCATTTTTTGTTGGATTGGTGACTTCATGATGTAACTACAGTATATTCAGACTGTATTTAGGTAGGTAATCTAGCATTATACTTTTGATACATGCTACTGGTTGTACATTTTGCAAAATAATGTCGTTTAAAAAGAGGAACTTAATGTTGTTAACCGACAGTTTTAAATACGGTTCGTCTAAGATGACTCGTTTTCATTTATAGATGACGACATAAATCGAATAAACATAAACAGAATGATAAGCAATACGGGAAGTACCCTTGGTCTCATAGAATATCAAAATTTTCCTCCGCAGATCAAAGCCCAAACAAGATGTTGAAGCGCTTTGGTGAGATGATATAACATGTATATAAGATAATATATAAATTGTACTTATCGGAGAGTCTCATACTTCATTTTTCCGAGTATCTACATCAAGTCTTAATTTTAGATTATGTGTAAAGGTTAAACACTAAAATAAACCTTCCTAATTTCAAGAAGTTTCTCCATTTATCATAGTCTTTTTGTCAAACTATGCTCTCCAAAGTGTTGTTGTCTAAAACAATATCGAAACTCATTTTCATTTTCATGTGATTTAACGGAATACTAGAAGAAAGGGTTTTATACTTGTCTTATATTCTATTTGAAAATAGTTTAAATCGAAAGACACATGTGGTAAGCGGTACAGATCCTTTTGAGAATGTGATAATTGAGCTACCATGGCTGTCAACGAAGGAAAATATCGACCAATCAAATAAGTCATTCAGCTCGGAATTGAGATTTGAACTATAAACATTGGCCGCCATTTGTTTGAATTTTTCTTGTTTGTTTGGCGACTTAAACGTCGTAACTAAAGCTTATTCGAGCTGTAGTTACGACGTTTAGGTCGTCGACAAACCCTTCTACGTTTTTGTTACATGCTTTGGTACTAGCTACAAATTTTGAAAACAACATCGTTTAAAATCGAAGCAGGATTTCCTGTTGGAGTCAATAGGCGTGGCTAAAGGAGTTAGTGGGCGGGGCCAGCGATTGTTCATTTGGCTAGTATCTGAATGTCTCATTTTTCTATAATATTTCATATAGCTGATTTCGCAAGGTTGTCTTACTTTGTGATAATCTATTATCGCCGGCAAACTTCATTCCAATGAGCTGCCAAAGATAGCAAGTGACAGTCTAGCTTTTGTTTTCATAAGTGAACACGTAAATACATTACAAATTTAAATCAACGCCAAAGGATTGTTCTTTTTTTGTTTTCCGAAAATCATGCACGTTTGCTTTGTGGTTTTCCAAAATAGCAACAAATGCAAAATTTGCATATTTCTGATGCAACTTTGCATCTATATAAGACCTGCAGCCACTGGTTAATTGCAGTTTGAGTGGACCACATAGAGGACCTGTTGTAGAAACCAAACAGCAAGGAAATTAAACTGTTGGCGAGTCTATAACGAGCAAGATGATCAACCTTTTAGCAACAGTTTTACTGTTAGCCCTATGCAACTTAGGGCAAGATGCAATGGCAGTACCAGAAGACGGTAATGTTTTGTAACATTTTAGTTCCACTTTAAATTTTAGAAATCGTTATCATAATTTATTGCATGATAATGTTAAAATGCATTAATCATTTTCAAGATTAAACGTGTACACGAAGTGCAGACAATATAAAAAACTACGGTAATCGAAAATGACGGTAATAAATCTGTATCGATTCGTGCAAACTATGATTGAAAATTATATATTGTAGTCTGCTCAAACTTTTAAATACAAGTATAGATTGCTTTCAATGATTTAAATCAAAGTTCGGAAAGTACTGTAAGCCAGCAAAGCAGTTTTTTAAGTTATCTTCCCTGCCTAAGGTTCAAATGATAATAACCGAGGTTAGAGTAACACAGGGGTTAACCCATTACAACATGACAAAAGCTTAGACTGGTTCAAATTGAAAGAAGTTGTAGACGACAATTTCAAGTTGGTTGAATTTAGAAAATCTTTTCCTTGTTTGGTGGAAAACATTGTGAACAATGGAGAAATTACTTATTACAAACACTTTCTTCACTGTCCAAAATAATTCCAAAGGCATTTTCTTGAGATGCTGAAAAGCGGCTTTGGATGGGAATGGGTTAATAAGCATGCTTTTGAAAGAATTATCTACAACTGAATAGAGTTAGCAGTATTCCTGAAATACATAAGAACTACTTTTAATGGCCTAGACATTCTATGGATTAAAGGTAGGTATCGATGTTTTTTTCATGTTACAGATTTTAATTATTTTTATTTCCTCTCATAAAGTATTTGAAAACAATATGCCGAAAAGTAGTTTTGAAAAAATATGAGATCGCTTATCAGAAAAAAGCAGGGTATTTCCCTAAAAGCCTACGTAGGCTATTAATCTATTTTTAGATTAATCCGATACAGCTACGAAGATTATAGGGCATTCACGTGGCGCGAATAACCGTTAGAACCTTGCATCTAGTTCAAATTACATCAAACCAACGTCATCGTTACGTCATCAGGAGTAATGTTCGCTAGCGGGTCTGTAAAGATCAGTCCTTTCATGTGACATAGTTTAGGACGTTGGCTGTTTCGCTAGTAAATTTGTTACCTTCATTTGACTGGATCATATGCAAATGAGGTTATCCGATGTCGACAGCCGATTTCCGTGATATCTAAAAATAACCTGGAATTCCGCTGAACATTTCCGATATAACTAGAAAAGGCCACTTTAGGTCTATTAGATAACCACCAAGACAATACCTGACCTAAATTAAAGTATTAAATGTTCGTTTCAGTCTATTTTTCGGCACTTGGAAATTTTTCTTATCTAGGTTTCAGAAACATCGATACCTCCCTTTAATGGTTAGGCCTCCAATACCAGTTTGCACTGGTTTAACATTTAGGAAACCTCAAAATTTTGTCTGTTAAGCTATCAAAGCTGACGCTTCCTTGGCTAAAAACTAATGTAATGCAGAAAAAAATCTTAACAAGCCATGTCGCTGTGTTTGTTATTCTAATAATAATTTCAATTGATTTAATGGGGTTTAACGCCACTTTTAACAGTATTTCAAACGACACATGGGCTTTAAAATTTCCTATATTTGACCCAATACGAGAAAGGTCGAACAAACTTGCAAATAACTGTTAAATTCAGCCAGTATTTTGATAGTTAATCCTGAAGGTACTCAAATAGCTCCAGAAAAATACGTTATTTCATCATTCTTTTCTGTTTCGTAACTGGCGGCTTGTTAAGTTCTAACGCCTAAAAAACAAAACAACAACAACAAAAAACACGTTATTATTTATTATTTGCGGCTTGTTAAGTTCTAACGCCTAAAAAACAAAACAACAACAACAAAACACACGTAATTATTTACAATAATAACATAAATGCAATAATAGAAATGACATTATTCCTAGTGAAATAATTTTTTTTCCATTTTTAGTGTTTTTATGAAAAAAAACGGTATTTCAAATCGATCAACCGGACACAAGTTTTCACGCATTTCCCTCAATTCGACGCATGCTCATAAACTTGAAATGAAAATCTATGTGATCGCCTCCATCTTGTTTCATCGCTGATGAAGCAAATAAATAACTTGCTGAATGCCAACAGCCTCTTTTTAGTCATGAATATCCAGGAAAATGGTTTAAAACTTTGACTACATATTCATGGTAAATTGTCTAATGAATAGTCAAAATGAGAGAAATAATTCCCTCGCGTTTTAAGATAGAATCTAGGTCAGTGGTTATAATAGTGGAGTTAGTGAATACATGTAAACTTTCTTGATTGTGTTTTAACCTGCAGGGCTGAGCAAATTTGCACCCCGTCTATACAGTATATGTAACAAGTTACTACCCTGTTATAGACGCGATTCAAGCGCCTATTTAACCCCATCGAATAAATCACCTTTTACCTCAAATTCGACTAAATCTCTGAAATGGACTTGTAGTACTTCAATTGTGATAATAATATGCTCAACGAAAACAGAATTGAATGTTAGCTTTGATTTCTTTACCTTTTATCATTTAACCTTTTACCACACAACCACAAATTTTCACGCATTTAAGAAGAAAAGGTGATTAAATCAAAATAGCGATTTCGGTAAACAGTAAGGGGTCATGATTGATTAAATACGGTTTAACGCATTTTTTAAAAGTATTGCAGTTATATCGGAGCGGCTGGAGCTCCTAACCATAGATTCTTGGTAATTCACACACCAGTACTACCACTACATCCTTATCGAGCCTCCAGCTGCTCCTCCTACTTAGGTGTAAGATTTACTTACTCATATTGATGATACATGCTCGCATTCTTGAGCGTGGTTACTGATAAACCAGCAAGACCGCTCTCAGGACTTTCAGTCCTTTGATTTTAATATATATAGCTATTTACTAGCGCCCCTCAAAACTTAAACAACATATTTGATTGTCTTTGTTGAAACAGTTTAATTTCTACTCACTCAGCCCGCTGTTTCCATCACAAAACCTTTTACTTACATATCTTCCAGTATAAAAAATAATACGTACCTCCCTTAAACTGTCATCAGCAAAAAACTCCTATAAATGGGAGTATTTGTTAAACATAATATATTCTCTCGTTGGTAATCTATTGAAGTTTCGGTTTCGGCAATGCACGGCGTTTCGTAAAGGTAACGTCATTAGGAAAACAAGGCATACTTCTAAACCAGTCGGCATCGCGCGGCAAGGCGATGAGGTGGGGCTTGATAATGGAGAATATTGATAATCAAGTACTGTTGTCCAACAATATCGTAATTTGTAAACAAAGGGAAATCAAACCGAGGCTGCCGGGTGGTCATGCGACCAGTAAATGATATTCTTACTTTTCTAGCTATTCGGAGTTGCTAAGGTTGTTACACGACTCTCTGACATTAAGTAGAAAGGCTGTTATTTATCACGCGACCGATGTAAACAAACTGCAAAGCGGAAGAAGTTGAAATGACTGACAGGCCTCATTACGATATTCGATAAACCACGTTTTTTCCTTAAACTTCATTTCTTTAATTGAAATCCAATTTTGCATACATATTTTCACTGTGCTCGTCATTTTTCTATGGTATCCATTATTTAAGAAGAGATAAAGCCAAAAGCTTAAACTTGTGTAAGATAATTACCTTACAACAAAAATCCCCAAGATGGGGGCCACTTTCTTGGTAAAAATAACAATCATAAAACAAAATGGTTTGGTAGAGTCTAGGGTTATAAACTTCTGTTCCATCGATATTTACACTTTTCACTTACTCCAACTTGTTGATAAGGACTAATCCTATCAATCCGACACGTTAAATATAGCCTGACTGTTCATTAAGGTCTAAGGAGCTCGGTCAGAATATATTCATTTGCCTGAATATTTAAATTTGAAAAAGAAAGAGTTTAAATATGACTTCATCTTAATTCGCGATAGTTGCATTCACTTCATAACTAGAACATCGAGATGTGTCATTTTAAACTAATAATTGGTGCAGAAGTGCCATTTTCTTGTAACGCATAATTGTCCTACATAGGTTTCACTCATGTCCGATTTTCAAAGCGTTAGCAGTGTATAGCTCTTGTCATGATTTTCGTTAGAATTCGAATCTGACTTCTTCTGAAAGAGCGTTCACTTGCCTTCAAACTCATGCTAGGACAATGATACCACTAGGGATAAACTCTTCGACAAATTTACATTGAACACAGCAAGCATCGAAAATTCCTTAATTCGGGACGGCCTAAAGCGGGGGAGGACATTTCAGAATGAGAATAATCACTAAACAATGAATAATCTCAACACAAATCCATCAGCACACATGAATACAGTGCAGCAGTAATCTGTAGTTGTGCAGAACGGGATTTTAGACCTCTAGCTATCGCCAAGTCTCGAAAACCCTATACCAACAGGGGAAACATGAAAGTCTAACGTAACTACTTTAGGGCACAGCGGGTCTAGGCTAAAATGCGATGTGGAGTTTGACCATATACGCTATTTGGTCTCCAGGAAAAGATATGGATAGACAAAGGGATAGAGAGAAGGGGTGGGCGGTCATTTACCAGGTTTATACAATAATTTTACACCTCTCAAAAACGACATCAGTAATACTTTCTACATGTATCTAGACTCTATTTATCTTCACGGTAAGATGCACCATTTTATCAAGTCGTTAAAGGATGCTTCCCATAATGAATACAAGGGTCAAGCGTCACCTTTCTTTTATAAATACTCCTTTTCATGCGACAGAAGATTATATTAATTGCATTGTATGTTTTCACATTAATTGATTAAACTCTGCGTGAGTTTGATTTATCGTGAATTAACTTTTGCCTTTGACTGCTTACGCAGTTTTCAGACTCAAAACCAACAATAACTTAAAGGGCTATTGAAAGATTTCGTGTATTATTTTACGAAGCGTTTTGCATAAGTAGCAATAATAAGACAATTCATAATTTGTTCGGTTTTTCTTATATAATTTCATTTTAAGTTTCGTCCATCAATAACGGGAATTATGGTTGACCGAAAAAATTATTCATAACTCCATGAACAAAATTTTGAGCACGCAGCCATTTTGTATGCTTCCGCACAAAATAGTTTCATTCAAAAAATAATCAACATTTGTAAAGTTTTTGCTTTTTTTCTCTCGATGCTATTTAGTTATAAGAAATGAAGAGAATTTTTTTTGTTTTCATGGAGGTATGAACCGAAAACCTAATCACACTTATGATTGAATCCGCTTTGTTTATTCATATAGTGTTATTAGTTTTTTCGGTTCATACATCAATGAAAACAAAAACATTCTCTTCATCCCTCAAGTACTTTTACAAATTTATTTTAACATTTCATTTATCAATTCTTTGGATATTCTTTATTAATCGGTATAACTATTTTGTTTATTTTTACAGATATATTTCAAATCACACGAGCCTCAGAAATTGAAAAGACAGGAACTACTCAGAAGAAGTTCGTCTTCAAAGATACAATGACTTACACATTCAATGCAGCTCTTTCCGGCAAAAGCTTCACACTGACATTGAAGAAGGAAGCCCCTACAGAAACTAATGTGTATCGAACGGGTGGCATAGTTGCCTTCGGTATTCCAGGAGAAATAGCATATAACGCGGTAATTTGATTTTTGAATTTTTGGTGTAAATTCCAAGTCTTGGTGCCGATATGTCCGTATGTGGTCGAGTAAATGTCATAAGTTGTAGAGAGAGCAAAACTTTTCAATTGTAGAATTCTGTAAGGGTATTTGGCGATTTCTAATGGTGCATCCCAAGACAAAGAACGAATCGCCATTTATCCTGGCAAGACACTCTATAACGAATTCATTTTACTGCAAAGTTTCACATTTTATTCAATCATTATTTGCTTTGTATGAATGTCCCTAATTTATTTAAATTTGAAATAATCCTTGGGCGCCTCAATTCCAGTCATTTGTCTTGAGAGTTTACGTCAAATCAAAATTCATACAGTTCATACACAAAATAAATTTGACATGTCAACTATTAATCGCTCCAAATTGTTAGGTTAATTTTTAGCTCTACTGACTAAAAGCCAGCGGACTATTGTCTTGGTGTTGTGTCTGTCGTGCGTGCGTCCGTCAGTCCGTAAACTTTAACATCTTCTTCTCAGAAAGTACTGAACAGAATTCAACCAATTTTCACAAAAATTATCTTGGTGTAACCCTTTATCACATCCCTTAAAGAATTTTGAGCTGATGAAAAAAAGGCTTTAATGGACGGTGCTAATTTCCATATACGGTGAAAGCTTTAAAATTCTCCTCAGAAACAGATTGATGAATTTCAACCAAAATTTACAGGAATGATCATTGTGTGACCCTTTATCAGATTCCTCCAAAGAATTAAGCTGGATGAAAAACGTGGCTTTAATGGGCGTGGGTAATTCCATAAAGGTTGGAGTCTTTAAAGATCTTCTTCAAAGAAACCAATTTATGGATTAAAACCAAGTTTTACAGGAATGCTCAATGGGTGACCTTTTATTAGATTCCTTCAAAGAATTTTGATAGGGCAGAAAACTTGGCTTCATTGGATTTGGCTAATTTCATTACTTGCACAACAGTGGAAACCTACAATATTCTCATATTAC